>CM055195.1:3896316-4163816 GCA_029224185.1 Karalla daura
AACACAGCTGACCTAAAGACAGTCAAAAAATGTCATTATTCACAATTGTAATGTGTTAATTAATATCTCAACAACAAAGCTTCCCTCTCCTATATACGTAGCTGTGTCTTTATTTAACCACAGTCTAGACACGAGCCCTGGTTTCTATCTAGTCAATGCAGACTGTGACATACATAACTTCATGGTTTCGTTCAACCAGAGATTAAGACGCTAATTTGTCACATGATGCAGCCAGAGATGAAGTTGTCAGAACTTTTTGTCCTTGGCTCGATGATCGTCTCGTATACAGGATTAATGCTGCGTCCACGTTCACGTCTCATCAGCGCCCTATGGGAGTCGCTGGGATCTGTGGCGGCGCTCCGACTCCTATGCCGAGTTTTATCAGAGCCAAAAAGAGCGGATAAAAAGAAAACTCTTTTGTGGTAGCGGCACTGAGTCACTCCTCACGCGGCGCAGCCTTGACAACTATTGACTCTATCGGGGGGGCCGGCGTGGCTCCTGGAGCACGGCTGTCCTCGGAGAGCTGGAACAACACTTTGGGTAGAAAGTGGAGAAAGGCCCGCGCAGCACAGAAAATTGCTTCGATATTGCCCAGAGTGACAGGCTGACCGGGGAAAGATTGTTTTATAGCTGAATTGTGCCGAGTTCAATCTCCCTTAAAGTGTCCTTGAGCAAGACACGGAGCCCCCCAGGCTTTTCCTTCCCTCCCATCCAGCGTTCATGTTATTAGGACGGGGTCCTCAGTGGCTTAACTGCGCCGTTTAAAAATGTCCTTGAGCTGAAAACCGGACTGCATGAAGTGGAAGCAGGGGCTGTTGGCACGGGGCGCTGCTTCATTTCGTTATTGTCTTTGTGCTCCTCGGCACAGTGAGCACTAGATCTGGTGCCTTCGCTGATGTTAATGAATTGTTCAGTGGAGGAATTTCTCTCAAGTGACAACATAAAACGGCAGCACTCCCTGTAGTTGCACGGCTGACTTCCTTCTCAATGTGACACAAAGTCATACTGTACACAGGCTGGTATCACCAGAGCTGGCACAGACATGACACCAGTATGATACCATGGCTATGTACAAATGCTCAGTTTGGTTCAGTTAGAGTCAGAGTTAAAAATCTGCAGTGTTTACACTTGTATTGATATTTGTTGTAGCATTTATTTATTTCATTTCTTACTTCATAACCACATGTATTACAGAATTCCCTTTGTATTTCTATGTACTTTGTATCCATGATGCTTGAAAAATAAAAGACCTTAGTCCGTCCATAACTACTGTCTATAACACCTTAGCCCAACTAATTCCTCTCCACATCTGGCTAATTTGACTGAAACCCAACAATGCCTGTGCCCAGGTTCCAGAGCTACATCTGGTAACATCTGGTCAACATCTAGTAAAGCAACATGGCAGAAGCTCCAATAACATCAATAACAGATCATGCTCATCCTGACTCTGTTCTCTGATCTGAATCTTCAAATATAGATGGACTGGAGGAATGAGAAAGCGATCCATTTTAACCTGCTGAAACTATGCATATCGCCCCCTGGTGTTGAGGAGGCCACATGTTCCAGTCAGTTTTGAGCACAGCTCAACTTGGCTGTAAATGCATGTCACTTTCTAGTTTCTCCCTGTCTATGATAAAATACATATTCACCCCATTCATATCAAATAGAGATGTTTGAACTTAGAAGTAGCAATGTTCATTTCTAATCTGGCTGGGACTGTACCATCATTCATCTGGGTGCAAAACTGAAAGAGGAAATGCAAGGAACATGTCAAGGGTTGAAGTATTTGTCCGAGGAGACAGAAACCTGGAGTGCTTTTTCATGTGCTGGAAGTGAAATGGAAAAAGGACACCAAGGAGTAGTGAGACCCCCACCCCTCCTCACCCCCGCCCATGGTGCACCACACTAAATCTCCGGGGTCCCTGGGAGATGGAGGCCGGAGCTCCATCACTCCTGTGCTTTATCATCGGGCCGCCGCCATTATCAGTGGAGGACAGCCTCACAGAGTCTGGCCTCGTCGATGAGCGAACAGGGACAGGAGGCATTTATCACCTCTGAGGTTGGCATCAAGGACGAGGCAAACCACCCATCACACACACACACACACACACACACACACACACACACACACACACACACACACACACACACACACACACACACACACACACACAGATATGCAGGTCGCTACAACACACTTTTTTACTTGTGGATTTCATTGTTTATCTCCGCACTATGTGCAGAGGAAGCACATTCAGCCAGATAAATAACACCATCAATCATGAAAATGAGAAAATGAATGAAAATGTACAGTTTGTGATCAGAGCACTCAGCGTGAGAGGAACGATATATCTTCCAACAACTACGTCTGATGGAGAGAGATGCAGATCCCACTGAGCTTTGTGAAACGCTATATTTAGTCGCACCCATGACGGCTTTCATCAAACAGTCACAATACAAATCAGAAACACACCAAAATCCCATCTATTTTCTCCCCTGGTGAAATAAAATATCAGCAGGACAGAATCACTTCTCAAATCACTTTCATCACCGGCTCGTTATGTGATAAATGGCTGCGCTGGGGGATGTGGGTCTGACGGCTTCTCCTGGCTCTTCAGATAAGCAGCAGCCGCGGCCGTGGACGGCGCTCCAACAGCTCGCCCCGGCACGCTTGGTCGCGTGCCAAAGATCACGGAGAGCGATCGCAGAACTTCATAAGCGATTAGAGCACAGTCACCGCAGTAATGAGTCACAGAGGTGACGCTGGGGGCCGGGAGGGGACGGGGCGAAAGGCAGGAATATGAGCTGTTAGTGGCTGATCTCTCCACCACATTACACAGACAGTTTATATTTTAACTTTATTGATCAGAGAAAGAAAAACAAGCACGATAACCACATTGACTTCGTTTGGCATTTACATTCACATTTGCTCATCTGATCTGACTGGGAACATCTATATCTTATTGAACAAATACATGCAGATGAGCCTAATTACTGCTACAAGTTGTGTGGTAAATGTTAAACATACTGTGTGACTGTTCATTTCCTGAATATAATTAGCGATGCACCCAATCACTTCTGATGAGGTTCATATTTGTGAACCCATGAATATCAGCCTCCACCAGTTGTAGGTTTTGGTATTGTTAGTGGTGATAGAGCACAAAGAACTGATGGCTTATCTCCTTCTCTTATTCCTCTTACAGTATGTAGCTTTTTACTCTTAATGCAACATAAGGGTTATTACACCAAGGTAAATTATTACTGAAATTATACTTTTGCTTGGGCGCCATGAGAGATTTTTATGATAATACCTAAAAAAAGGCCAATAATTTAATGTGACGAGGTGAATGAAAACTTTAAATTATGGACACAAAGATTCAAAACTTTAATTTCAAACACTTCTTCTTTAGTTGAGGTACAAAAAGAAAAGGTAGAAAAAGAAAGTGTTTAAGAGCTGGTTTGTAATGTCTGCATACTTTGATAAATATGCAATCAGAGTCAGAGACAGCGATAAAGCCACACAATCGGCTAATCAAAGGCTTATTTATTTACCGCAGTTCAAGGACATCATGGTTTTAGTTCAGTCTTCGGCCTGACGCCCATGGCTGCTTTTGGCTGATTGTGGAAACAATCAAGAAGTCGATGGAACGAGGATTGGGAGCCCACCCTTCCCGTCTCGTCTGCGCTCAGGTCACATTAGAAATTCAAGGGCTGAGCTTCTGTCACGGCTGCGCTGAAGGGTCCTTGAGCAGATTACTGACCATCTGACCGCTTCAAGGGCACGGCTATATTAAACACAGCTCTGCCATGGCTGACCCTGATGCAGGAGATTGGTTATTTCTTCACCCTACAGGGATCAATAAGATATCAGATGGTACTTTGAAGGCATAATCTTACACCCAGGGTTTTCATCTTTTTGTTCCAGGGCCATGTCTGGTTCTCTGATCCCTCTGTGTGCTTACATTAAAGGAATTATCTAAAAATAGTCGGCCAGACAGCTCATTAGATACATTTGAGAAGGTATTAATGCAGACTTTCTTGACATAATGACTTGTGCAAAGTCGAGGACAAATGGGATTAAACTTCCTAATGAAAAGACATTTTACTGATTTATTGCTTTAAATACTGAATCATCACTTCCTTGTAGAATCAATGTTGCGTTCAGCAGCAAACGTTTTCCTGAAGAGAATTTGAAAAAAGTGGATAAAATAGTGAAAAGAGAACGGGAACTGCCTCCGTCGGCCTGTCAGTTCCCCTCAGAGTTCAGATTGTGTGCATGTGTCTTGGCAGTTCAACGAGCAGCATCAAACCACTGATCTCTGATGGTTTATGACCTCAGAAGTAATCCACATCAGTCTGAGGCAAAGCCCGAAGAAACCCAACAGAAACTGTGTCTTCCAGGTATCTTTACAACCATCCTCGCTACCTCCTTCAGTGGCGTTATAACTACTACTACTACTAGAACGTAAGTGCCACAAAGTCCAATATGAAGCTGTTTTTCTGGTGAAGATGAGCATTCATGTGAAGATCAATTGGTTCACATGAGATAGTTTGATCTAATTTGGAGACCAGACTTGAGTAAAAAGTTTACTTTGAGGGTGAGCAACAACATTCTAGATTTTACCTCATTACTTTGGAGCCAAATTTATTTCAGAACATTTGGATAAAATGACCCTTGGCTCTAATCATTGAGTTATCTTAACCTTGTACAAATTAGTCACAGCCTGATTACATGAGACACACACAGATTAGTTCATCGTGGTACTTTTTAAAAGTATTTGCACATTTCCAACCTTCAACAACAAAACACCAGAGCTAATTAAGCGGTTAGCTAATGAACAGATTTGTTTTCTTAGGTTAATGTTTTCTTGCAAACAAACGAGAACGTGATCATCGAAGATGTGTTTTCTTTTTCTGCCGATTACATTCTCGTACTGTATGACGCAAATTTCCATCACAGGAAAGAGATTTTTATTCCACGTGAGAGCCTTCAAGTTAGAAATGCCTCCACATGCATGAATGGAAGAGGCAATTGGCTTAATCTGTCAACCACGCGCCATGTTTAGGAGAATCCATCAGCCCTAGATTTGCATTTTCAGGAGTAGCATTTCCCACATGACTACAGATGTTAATGCGACTCCCTCCGCAGCTCTGCAATAAACATTTCCCATCATCGATGTGGCAAAAAGACAACGGCAGCGTTTGACATGGCTCTCAGGTTACACAATTTCCTGTTCCATCATCTGAAAATCAATGATCCAATCTCTGATGACAGTCCTATCTGGTTTGAAGAGACTGTCATCTGATAGCTGAACGAAAAGGAAAAAAGACATTTGGGTGTTCATTAAAAACATACTTACAACGCCACAGGAAGTCCCGAGAGGTTACACATCGCTGCCTCTTACATTCAAAGGTTTTTGTAACGGAGGTGAGACAAACGTTTTAACCTCGGCTTTGTTGAATAACTGTAACCCAGAGTGAGCCAAAAATGATCAATCTTGAAATGCAACTAAAAAAGGTGGAAAAATCTGACCAGAGACAGGAAGTGACCTCAAAAAGTGTGACTGAAACCACACTGCCCCTCATTTCCCAGTTAGGGACCTTAGTGTCTAGTTAGTTAGTGTCTATTCTCCTGGTTCTTCCTCAGTCTCTGATTCCTCTTCCTCTTTATTCTCCATCGTAAAGGAGATGGTTAGGGGCAGGCAAGAGGTGTGTCATAGCTTCTACGTTAACACAGATACAATAATAAATCCTCTATTTGACCACTGTAGGTCCCCGTAAAGGAGAAACCATATATGAAAACACTGGGATCAGGTGAGCTATGAATAAATACAAAACTGGTTTTAAAATGTATCAGGAAAGGTAAACAGAGTCTAAACACAATCCCAGCTGAGCGTCTCTGAGGCCGTGGCGCTGCCGTCACCTTCAGAGCCGGTCTCACTGAGGAGCGCTGCAGAGCTCAGCCGGCTCAGATCCTCAGTATTCACAGCATTATGCATGCGCATTGATCCCTAAGACCTGAGGCTCCGCTTCCCTCTCACCCCACCCTGGTGAGGCTTTTAGCTCCAATTTCGCCTCCTGCCTCGACGCTAATATCGGGAACTGGGATTGAATCCTCGGAGTCTCCTGATGGCTTTGCAGAGCCGCAGTCTGTGAATTAGCTCTGCAGATCCGTCGGATCCCGCTACGCATAATCACCCTCCCCTGCCACTATCTGAGGATGCTCATCGATCACGTGGAGGAAATCTGATTTCAATAACTAACACCATTACTCAAACATGAGATGTCGCCGACCTCCTCGCCGTCACCCTGGGCTTAGGCCCGTGTAGCTCTGCAGCTTTTTTCTTTCTATTCTTTTTTTTTTGGGGAAGTGCGTGAAATATGAAAATGCAGCTCGCGCCAATCCCTCTCTCACCGTGAGTGGTCACACAGGAGCAGAGACGTGCTTCCATGCAGAGCAGGACTGTGGAGCTCAGCGTGGCTCAGATTAGGCAGAAACACACACACACACACACACACACACACACACACACATGTATGGGTGTGAAAAACGCCAACACTTGTTCTCTAGGAACCGCGTCTGCTGGGTTCTGTTTATCTGCAGGTTATAATGACGCCGCAAACCAGCGTTTTAACACAGGCTATGGTGTTGCAGCAGCTGTCAGAGTCATTAGATGTAGTAAAGTTGAGTCATTTACACAGAAATTCTGAAGAGTGAAGGTGTTAATTAGATCAGTCATCAGCCCCAATGTTTGGTCAATCATTATCCTCTAGTCTGCCACCAATAACCTGCTCACCTGTGGAACGACCCAAACAGGCTTCAAAATGGTTTTCCTAGAAAAATATTGTTGGAAATAATCATATCGCAGTTGTTTTAATCACATTTTGCAAAACATCCTCGCTGTGCTACAATAAGGGTCAATTTTGTTGAGCTTATTTCATTATTAACTAATAAATCTAAAACTAGAAATTATCAACTAAATTTTGTAAAATGTTCCTAGACATTAGGACTGTAGGAATGTCTAATTATACATTAGGAAAGTGTCACTCGTCCCCAAACTGAAGGTGCCAACCTGAGTTTCAAGGATTTAAAGTTCCTCATTCAATCTCAAAATCAAAGTGAGATCATAACTTTCCAGTAAATTCCATGGTTACGCAGACACAGAAGCTTCCCTGTGTTGTGTAGACAGACCAGGTGTTCCTCATATTTTACACATTCAGAGAGACACACAAAAGAAAGTTAAAAACGCTCCGCTTCAAAGCGCTGCTGCCCCTAATACGCCTGCACGAGATGATTCACACACACAATCACAGATGCATTCAATGAATGCAGCCCCAGTGAAGTGATGCGACAGTTTGTTATTAAAATGTACATTGTCTTTACATTCAGAGCCACATTAGTTGTGTGTGTACTGATAGTTGTGCTGCAGCTTCTTTGTGCATGCAGAGCACGTAGCTCTCGCTGCACGACCTCTTTGTGTTGCTGCGTCTCAATCTGTTTTTCCATCCGAGGAACTCGTCTCAGCGGAGAGTTTTTTTTATTTTGTTTGATTGCCATGCAAAATGCAAATGAAATGCACGCTTAAATGACAGCGTGGAAGTCTAAATATAATCAGATAATTGCGGGAGATGAGATGTTATCCATCATCCCCAGGAACAGCCGCAGATTTCAGCAGCTCAAACAATCCGAGCAGGATTCCAGTTTTATGCATGTTCACGTTGTAGGAGTGAGAGGAGCTTTCAGGATACATACTCAACTTTCAAAACAAACATGCAAAGGGATGTTGTCTTGTTTCAGGTGCAGTAAGAAGTATGAATATTCATGGGTATTACAGTTTCCCAGATGTCTAAATGAATACTGCATCACTGTGTCTAATCATGAAAACAGCTAATCCTCCATCTGGACTGTAAACAGTGGAGAAGCTACAACCTGCACATTCCCTCACATAACGACATGTTTTAGCTGAAAAAGTGCACTGATAATTCACTATTACATAAAATAATACTGTGTTAAGGATTTAAAAAAGTTGTTTTGTTCCTGTGAAACAACATGAATCACAGCAAGTGGTTGAATGTTTATTATGAGTCTATTTCTGGAGGGAATTGAGGGATTTTGTGTTTCAGACCAAAATAAATTCTCTACCTTTCTGGCTCGCACCTTCGTCCACGCAGACCCAACTCCTACTTGTCACCCCGTGTGAGTGGCAAGTAGGAGTAGCTGAGAGGAGTCCAGCGAGCAGAGCAGGTGAACTCTCCACACCGCTCAGCTTTGGATTACACTGCTCAGGCTGCGCTGCTGCCGTGATTAATCCTTGGAGGAAGCCTGTGAATGCTACTGAAGGAAATGGTGGATATCAAAATGTGTTTTCTGTCTTTTTTGTTGTAAATGCCCTTGTTTTGCCATGGAGCTTGTCTCCACATCCAGTGTGAGGAGCGCAGCCTCGGCACATGCAGCCGGGTAGGTGTGAAACGTGTGACTGAGTGCAGCAGGGACAATCCCATCATGCCTTTTTCCCCCGAATGATTTTCAGCCCTAGCACACGCTCTGGCACAGTTTCAGGCTGTGTTGATGCTCTGTGGCCTCTGATGTTCGCCAGGCGACCAGACCCCTGCCTCTCCCGCAGCTCTTTGAAGTCGCTCTCGGGCTAAAGGAGCAAACGAGACTCTAAGAAGTGAAGCCGCTGCGAATTGAGGTCAGCGTTGGATTCTCTGCGAGTTTGTGTGAGTGGCGCTGAGGCACTCCCCGATCCCTCCCCGGCCGGCGCCTTTTGGTTCTGAACTTCAAAAAAAAGAAAAGAAAAAAAAGGGGGGAAAAAAGGGAATCTAATCTCCATGTGACAGAGGAGAAGAGCGAGACCCGGAGTGAGAGCAGAGGAAGGTGATGAAGATGAGGAAGACGCTGAGCTGGAGAATGTGGAAGAGGAGAGGGGAAGAGAAAAGAGGGAATAGGAGAGAGGAAGAGAGGCCCGGAGATAATTGTTGCAGAGGAGAGAAAGGAAGTAGAGTGTGACAGTGTGTGTGTGTGTGTGTGTGTGTGTGTGTGTGTGTGTGTGTGTGTGTGTGTGTGTGTGTGTGTGTGTGTGTGTGTGACAGCCCCGTTTCCAGTGCTGACTCATCCGTGCCTGTGACCTTGGCTGGCAAAGGAAGAGGAGCAGCACAGAATATCAATGTTTCATCCTCTCTGGCAAAGATGGACCACGCTTTACAGCGTCTCAACCATGTTTGACAAAATCTGACAAATCTGGTTATAATAAGCTTTCCTCCGAACCTTCGGTAGCGGAGCTTTGTGGCTACGCAGCCACAGCTGCTTCACTCACACATCTATCGGGACGCTGTTACAATACACATCTGAGACTTAAAGGGCCGATTTTTAAGAAGTGATGCTTATCCCATAAGGAAACCATTAGCGAGCGGTATGACCTGCACACTGATAACGTAGCAGCTGATTTTCAGATAAAGGCCGACAGTCACCGCTGCATCACAGCAGTGTCATTCAAGAGAAATGTGCAACCACTCGTCACTGCTATTATTGCCTTTATTGCTCATAATGAAGACAAGCAGAGCGGTCGATAGGCTCCATAGCTCTGCCTCAAATCCTGGTTAATGAGCTAAGAAGTCGACATTATCTGAAAGGATGAAATCGATCCAACGTCTCACAGTCCGGCTGCTGAGAAACAATACCGACGCCAAGAAGTGAATTAGCAAATCTGCTGTATTCAACAACTGTGGTTGTATTAAACGATTTATATGGATTTATTTATGGATTTCATTCACACAGGGAACAACCTCTGCATGGGAACATATCACACATACACTGATTGGCTGAGTCACAGATTCAGTCAGTCACCTGATTGTGGCTGCTGTTTTCAAGTGAGCACAGAACGGCGTCCTAAATGGTTTCTATTTAGACAAAACCCCATGTTCCCCCAGCTTGGATCCAGCTCTACACATTTATTTGGTTTTAGCTGTTTTGAACCGTGGGTGGATGAGGCTTTTAAAGACCGCACTTCAGGTACATTATACGCATGAAAGGGGTGGGATACGTGTGTGATTCTGCGTGTGTGTGTGTGTGTGTGTGTGTGTGAGTGTGAGTCCGTCCTGCTAAAAGCCTTCCTCAGCGACACACATGAATCCCCTCCAGCTCCAGGCCTGACAGTCACTCCGTGGTCTGACCTCAGGTCAGGGGACGGGCGGAGAAATAAACCTCAGCGACAAAGTCATTTTCTTCTCTTTCCTTTTCTTTATTATGCAAAACAGCTCAGTGGAGTCGCTGGGTGTATCTCCAATGTTCTGACCCTGGAAAATAAGCATTGTGAAATGCATTTCAAAGCTCCTTGACTATAAATGGACGGCTGATGTGCTGTGGGAGGCTGTCAAGGTGAGGTCAGCGCGGATGCTGCAAGGTATTATTAGACAGAGAAGGGAGACGGATGTTCTTTACTAGACCTGTGTTCCTCTAAGGGGGGGAATCATTAAAGCCCTCCATTATGTCTTCATTACCAGCTCTGATGAAATTACCGACTTAAAGCCGAGCTTTCTCACAGAAAGTGGAGGAAAAAAGTAAACTGGCATTTTCTGGTGCTAGAGTTCAAATGGAGGTTTCCTCTGCAAGCGTTTTAACTTGTTCACATATTGACAGAGCTTTACTTTTTACCAAGCAACAAACATAGAAAAACCAAGCAAACAGTAAAATGGGGGCAGTGGAGAACATCAATTCCTTCACTACACGTGTCTTCCTTTGCACTGACAGCTGATCCTTTAACTAGCACAGAGGATTATCTCCGTAGCAAAGTGCTGCTCAAGGATTTGTTTGTCATAAAGGAACGACAGAGACTCTGACCTGTTGTGAAAACCCAGTACAAAGGTTCCTGGATAACAAAGACACGTACAATGGAGTAAAGACTTTGTGTACCAGCTAATCACCAAGCAAGAAACTAGTCAGACAGAGAGCAGGAAATATTCGACTTTCTTTGTGTCTACATGACATTCTCCAATCAGCTGGTGCAGAGTCTCGACTGCATCCCTGATCCTCAGCCTGCCTTCAGATCAGTCTAAGATAACTTGGGGACCTTGTTTGTATGAGTGCGATGTGTTAGGAACGGTTGTGACGCGGGGATCTTTGTCTCCGCTGCTCCACTGTGTGTTCGCTCTAACGCTGCCACCTGCTGCAGTCTTTGTAGTGCGTTCAAGTGACACGTTCAATATGAGATGTAAAGCCAAGAGAGACAGCCTGCCTGTGTCAACACTTTGCTCTTTGGAGATGAGCTAAGTAGCTTCACCTCTACTCGAAGCCCTTAAGGATAACACATCTTATCATTGTGCAGCACGTCACAGTGGACATTTTGATAAAGCTGCACAAGCTGCTTTTCAACTTCAAGCTCTTTGTTTTAAAGTAAAAGGCCAAAACGAGTCATTTTGGTTTTGGTTTGGTCTTATTCTTTAATCCATCTGTCATTTTTCTTGATCTTGGTCTCATTGGAGGAAGGTCCTCCATCCGACCTATAATTTGGACTGTGGGGGTAAAACCCATGCAGATGCCTTGTCTCTCATTTTCTGTCTGATTTCAGTGAGAAAACTCTCTCAGAGCAACCTGCCCAGCATCCAGGAGCAGAAGCTGTCAGGAGGCCCATTCTCTGAGGGATCAGAATCACTTCATGATATCGTGACTTTTTGAGCTCTGCTCTGCAGATATCCAGAAATATCTTGTGGAGTTCAGTCAAAACACATGAACACACACACACACACCTGCACACACATTCACGCTGTCACACACACTCAGAAGTCATAATTACACTTGAGCTGCGGTCGATGTGTCTGTGCTCGGCGGGTCGGACCTTCTGACAGGCTCCGTGTCGGAGCGCCGGCGGCCGCGTGTGACTCAGAGGCGCCGGGCGCTGTGTACGCAGCAACACAGCGCCTGAATCACAGCATTAATGCATCTGACAGCAGCAGCTCACTCGGAAAATTAACCTTTACTCCTCCAGGGCTGAGCGGGGAACTACGGTCGGTGGCAGACTGCGTAAAACCCAGGGTGGAGAGCACCACACGATGTGTGTGTGTGTGTGTATAAATATGTGTGTGTGTGTGAAACGTTTGGATGACAAACCGGAGCTGGAAGGTGTCAGATGGGGAGAAAACTGATGTCCGAGCAGCTCAGATCTCTGGAGGAGCTTGGACATGAACTATGAAAGCCGAGCGGCTGGAAAGTTGCTATTTATAGCCAGGACACTTCTCGTGCTTTTCAAGCAAAGTATCGAGACGAAATACTCAAGACCGTTGTCTCCTCTTGCAGCAGATGAACTGCCTAGAATGCTCAGAGTGTAAAAAAAGTGAACTTTTCACACTACATAAAAACATTAATTAGAGTTGATTGTTATGAATGGTTTCAGCTCCAATCTCCAAAGGGCCTCAGAGCTCGTTTCATACGGGATGCCGATCTGAATCCTCCTTCCATCCAGATGCGTCACATCTTAAAAACTGCGAGCTTCTTTTCAAGTACTTTCTGCTTTTGAACTTTTGGAATCAGTTCTGAAAATATTCCTCCTGCCCTGACAGATGAGCAGCTGCGCTCATGTTTAACTTTTTTTTTTCTTTTTTAACGGAGCTAAAGCCCAAAAAGCCTAAAGTTAAGTAGACACTGCTTAGCAGATGCAGTATTCATGAGAGCCCTGAAGCCGCTCTCTGTTGAAAGGTGAAGTCGAGCGTGCCGTGGTTTTCAGTGTGACTCCGGTGTCTGAGATCTGCCTCTACACCGTGTGGACTCAGACTCACAATGGACCTGATCTCATATAGAGCTCATTCATGTATTCTGTGCGACTGGAAAGTGATTTCTGGAGATTTGTTTACAGGTTGAGTGAAAGTGAAATCAAAGGCGCTCTGAACCTGTTGCCTCAGAGTCGAGTCTCTTTGAAGTGACGCCACGTTGCAGCAGCTGCAGAAAGAGGGAACTAATTAACCGACACTCCTCGAGTCACGTGACGCGATGTTATCTCGCTCTCCGGCCCAGCTGGAATCATCAGTAATTAGCAGCTTTACCATTAACATACCGTCATACCATGAATTGCCAATGAGCCTTTTCCTCATTTGTAAACTCTCCATCACGTCCTCCTGCATCCCTACATGCTTTTGGAGCTGAATTATGTATGGACGTTGTCTAGTAACACGACTTAAGACCCTGGCTGTAACGTTTAAATAAGGTGTGTCAGTGACAAAACATTCGATTTCCTCAAACATTCATCCTACCACAACAGGCGCTATTTATGCTCATTTGTGGTTTTCTGCATTAGCTGCCTAACGAATGAGACTCTCGCTGTGTTTACACTTGATCTGAGCAACACCTTCCGAAAACATGTTGGTCCTCCAGGATCATGTTTCTGATCGATATTTCCTGATGTTAAATTCATGTGTTTATCTGCAGCCGTGCACACCGGCAGCAGGTTGAACAGTCAACGCTGAGAATGGACAGAAACACAACGACAAAGTCTCGTTATTAGAAAATGTAATGGCCGCAAACAAAACTGGATGCGACTGTAATCGCAAAAATACAGTTTAACAGAGCATTGATGCATTATTTAAAGCACCATAAAGTTATGGACATATAACTTTACATAACAAATGTAATGAATATGAATGGATTTTAAAATATATACTTGAGTCAAAGTTTAATTTACAAGAATTATGAAACTGAATTTAATCAGCAGTTCATTTGCATTAAAGCCCTCATTCTCTCCTCTCTCAGACATGTCAAGGTCTCAATAAACTTCATACCCTAACATGAGAAAAAGCACCATCCGGAGCACAGAGACATGACACTCGAGTATAAATTGGCTTAAATGTAATTTCTGAGTGAAATCCAGTTAAGAAAAGCTACACCAATTCTGAGATTCAGCCGCTGCCTGCCATCTCCCATCGATAACTTTGCGTCTGCTCAGTCGACTGTGGGCTTCTATTCAGGCTCTGGCCTGCGGGACACGTTCCTTTGTGGGGCTGTAGATATGGATTGAGCAGATACGTCCTCCTCATTGTCGTCGAGGACAAAAACTGGCATCGATGTCTGAACTGTGCGCCGCCCCGATAACAAAGCTGCCAATTCGCTCTCATAATCGCTCCAGTAAGAGAAAGAGGCATCCTGCTCTTCGGCCTGACCCTCAGGCTCCTATTGATTCTGCTTTTTTCTTTTTTTTACCTGAGGTGAGGTGGTGACACAGCCTCAGCCACGTTGCACTAACTGTACCTGTTAATGTGTGTTAAGTCTGAGCCCGGAGTGGCAGATAGTCTGGACCTCTGTGGAGGCTCTGACCTTTACAGCAAAACCTTTCTCTTTTTTTTCCTTTTCTTTTGGGAGGGGGGGAAATCATATGAAATCCTTTGCCGTCACCGTGCTCTGTGGCAGCGCGGCTCCGGGGCGCCGAGGTTGTATTAAATGTCTGACAGGAGGTCATCGTCCTCGCCCTCTCTCTCGACCCTTTCACCACGACTGAATAAATTAACGAACTGCGTCGTGGAGAGGCAGCCGCACCCTGCACCATCTGCATGCACGCACGTCCTGCTGCGCAGCCCAGCCAAACCTTCCAAGGACTACCGTGATTAAAGGGAGAGAGAGGGAGAGAGAGGGAGAGAGAGGGAGAGAGAGAGAGAGAGAGGGAGAGAGAGAGAGAGAGAGAGAGAGAGAGCAGTCCCACTCTCCATACAGTACGAACAACACACAACAGGAGCCATACATTAGTTTGGCTTTGAAGACAGCATCCAAGAACTGCACTGTCCCATTTTCTGTCCATGATACAGTCTTCAGAATGCTGTGGACCATCTGCTGTTTGTGTGATTCCTGTTGTCTAATTTATTTATTTATTTGTTTGTTTGCATCTATCAGGAGGTCCTCCATGTTCTGTGTGTGTTGAATTGTCAGATAAAAGTGTACATCATTGAAAAGAATGAGCACTTGCTCCTTTTTTCTCCTAACTAGTTGCCAGGCAACTTGCGAAGTTTCTTCAAATAGGAAATAGTATGAGACACAACTGTTACGTAGTTAGTTGAATAGTTTTTCTTCACTTTTGGTACGTGAAAGTTACCATCTCCCAAGGTATGACCCGATTTGGTAATATTGTGTATTTTTGCTTACATTCAAGTGCTATTTTTCATCCCAGTTTGTGACAAAAACCTGTGAAACACTGAATAATGTTCCTCATGTCAACTCTGTTCCTTCTCTAGTGTCTAATGTGTTTTTTTTTAGTTTGTTGAGGTGTTTGGAAATGTGGTGGTAATGCACCTTAATGCTATTTTAGTCACTCCTCAGTGATTCATTAAAATCAGCTTCTGATTAAAAGTGTCTCTCCTCAGATGCCTCTGACACATTTAACAGTCCCCAAAATGGAGCCACTTGCCACCTAATTCACATCTGCAAACTAATTAGCGCTGCTCTGTGTCACCTGGCTTCCTTCCTGTTTCTCCCTTTCTTTTTTTTCAAGTCGTTCTCTTTGCAGTGACTTGGCATCTTACAGAGGGTGTTAGCTCAGTTCCATAAACTGGCCTTCGCTGACTGAGTCTCTGCTTTTGTTTGTAGCCATTCACACACAAAGCACATGTTGTTCAACTGAGAAAGAGCTTTAATGCTCAAACAGTGGGAGCCTGCGTGCAGCTCACATACCAGAAGTCAAAGTGAGGCTCCCCTTTGCCTCTGCAACTCGCAGCGAAGCAATTTGTCGGATTGTGTTTGTGTGAGATAAAAATAGCAGGTGAAAGTCGCCCTGCGCTGAGATGGAGATACGCAGTCCCAGTCAGGTATAGGGAACATCTAACCTGTGATCCCCCCACCCCCCTCCACCCCCCCGAGCCGATAATAATGGTTCACCTCTTTTCTGCAGCGATGCCCACTGCTGCTCTTTAGGTGCAGCGCTCCAGGAGGCTTCATAAAGCTTTTTAGCAGTCAGCAGAAGTTCACACTCCCACACACGGCAGCCTGGAAGCCTTTTCTCGACACCCACATCTCCTGAGCCCGTGAAGCACCTTCACAAAGGTTCACAGTGAGCAGGGGAGCCAGCAGAGCTTCAAGACCTTCAGCTCCAGGCACCGAGCGCCTCTATTCATGTTTGATGGGGGTAGAAAAACAGTCCGTCTTTCAAAAGACACAGAAAGGGCGAGTGGCTATGATCTATGGCAAAGTTCTTTTTTCTAAATTGCTTGTTGTGCAAAGACCCTCTCTGCCGCCTCACGGCCCAGCCTTTAAAGCTTATAAACCATTGATCTTTCGCACAACTGTGATAAATTGGACTCTTTTCAAAGGGCACCATGTCAGTGACTTTATACGTCCAGTGCACTTCTTTTTCCTGCTTTTGTTGGTAAAAAATCTTTTAAAAACAACACATGCAAAAGTATTTGAAGGCTTTAAAATCTTATAATGTTTGGCTTATAATGAATTAGTTGCATAAGTGCAATGTATAATTAAAATGTAGATGCAATTTGAGTAAATAGGCACGTAGTGTGGATGCAGTTTTAAGTTCCTCTTTGTCTCACAGTAGATCAAACTCTCTCCAAACAAACAACTTTGGGAAAGGTGTAAGTGCTGCAGGCGAACTCTGTGCATGTTTGGGTGTGTGGGTGTCCGCAGAGTGCATGTGTGCTTCACCACACACCAGCGCTTCATAAAAGCCCAGACTGCAGCCCACGGCGGTCAGGACATTCTGCCTTTGAAGGCTCAGAGCCGGAGTCGGGATTGGTTGAGTCGATTCCCCGGAGTCGTCACCTGAGGTCGGGAGTTTGCCGGGAGAATCGCGCCGTGACTCAGCGCTGAAGGGCTACGCTCCAAAGTCTGTGGCCACAGTCATCTCAACAACAACAACAACAACAAGATATCCTGAGGGGATTCCACCCTAAACTGCAACTCGCACTCCACCAAACCTCGCCTGAGAACGCTCAAATCTGTGGGAACAAAAGGGAAAGTTCAGCAGCTCGGGCAGCTGCAGTCTGGTCAGGTGTCGGGATGGAGGTGAAACCACCTGAGCTGCATCCCATCGCTTTTGTTTTCTAAGCTGTGACCAAACTCCGATTCGGGGGATTTTCTTCCAAACGAAACACGATAAAACAAAACCTCGTCAACGGAGATCAGGTGAGCAGCTCCACATAAATCCACCAGGCGCGATAAAGCACCGGTTGCCACGGCAACTGCGAGCTTCACTGACCAGATATGAAATGAACCCAAACGTGGATGCAAACAAACAGAATAATGGATGATGGCTTCACGTCAGGCCTCCTCCAGAACCGACTAATACGAGAAGTCAAATTACAACACACACACACACACACACATACACACCTTGTGTGTGTGTTTACCTTGCTGGCAGACGTGCACCTCAGTGGTCATTTTGTGCCTGTTGCTCCGTCCAGAGCAGCGAAGGAGGAATTTCCCTGAGACAGATGGCGAATGACGTCGCCCGCGATCTTCTCGGCAGAGTCACTGTTGTGTGCTCTCCAATCACCCACCTAAACCAACCTGTCCCTCTCACCGGCCGCCCGGGCCAAATACCACAAGCTATTAATCCACAGAGTCCACACGGTATCGTGAGAGCAAACATTTTCAGCTCGGCTTGGCCCAGTCGGACTCAAACCGCTGACACTTGGCCACGTTGGGAGGGCAGAGGGCTGCTCAGGACACTCGGCAGATGACGACCAGCAGGACCCAGAGCTCAGGACGTACAGGGAACACAGCACTGGTCCTGACCCATAGGTTACATAAGGCTCAGATGACAAGAAAAGTCTGCAAATGTTTTACCCCACAGATTGGATCATAAAGAATGCTGCAATCAGCATCTTGGTCCAGTTGGTACAAAATGGCACATGAAACCAAACGGTACACAAATGAAAGTAGAGAGGGAATGTGTGTAGTGTATGGACCATTATTAACTGGAGACATTTAAAGAGACCTTAAAGATCCCGAGGAGTCTGCTGCTCTGGACCAATCAGATTAGCTTCGACTGAACCTGGCTAGACAGAAAACCTTGGATTTCCCTCATTTAACTCTCTGCCTCTGTGTGGCTTTCCACCTTTATCATTCTTGATTACTCTCACCTGTCCCTAATTAGCTCTCGCCCGGTGCTGCATTTACATCTCTGTACTTCCATTTGTCAGACAACCAGTTTGTTTTGTGTGTGTGTGTGTGTGTGTGTGTGTGTGTGTGTGTTACAGTCTTCCCATTGTCGCTGCTCTCAGTGATTTTCTAAGTGTTTATTCTCTCACTGATTCGGGGATTTCCTCTGACTTTGCTCAGCCAATAGGCTGTTGATTCTTGCCTACAACCAGTCAGATTTGTCTGTCTGTTTGAATGGATTTATCTGGGTTTTAACCTTGCCATCTTCACCAGCTTATCTGAGCTTCTCAAGCCTGCGTTTTTTTTCTTTCTGTGAATGCATTTGTTGTCTCTGTTTTCTCTTTTTCATTATCGATAAACTCTTTTACACGTAAACACCACTTGCATTTATTTTATTGTAGCGGAGCTGATGACAGTGGAGGTGGCATTAACCAGCCTTGTTTTCAGAGCTTCCAGAACGAATAACAATCCTAGTAACTCTCAGCAACCTTGGTGCAACCTTGAGAGGAATGCCTCAATGCCTCCACAACACCACACACACACACACACACACACACACACACAAACATCTAGATGAGGACGTGTGCAGGGTAAAGGTACACACACCTGCAGAGATGGTTTGCAGCAGAGCGTAGAAGTGCTCTGATTAATGATCCATCACACCACATGGAGCAACACAGTTTAATGGACCTACAGCAGCTCGGCCTGCAGCACACATAATTGATTAGCTTTTTTGTTTATCTTTCTTGTGTGTCTGTGTGTGGGACCCCGTCTGAGTAATCAGGTGTTGGTGCAGAGTGCAGCTAAACAGAAAGTGCTCTTAGTCTTCCTCTTGTTTGTTAATGACAGCATAATTCAAGCCGGAGGGCGGACAGTCGCTCTCTGCCAAGGTGACACATTGGAGAGGGCGGCCATTTTGGACGGTGGTCAGGAAGGTGCAGTGAAGGTCAGCTGGTGCTTTTTGCCCTCGCCAGAGAATTACAGGTTGTTCTCGTTGGGCAGATCGGCCCGGCATGCCTTATCAGACAGCCAGGAGGAGAATTAGTGGTTATCTAAGAGGGGAAGACGTCACACGAGTTATTTTAGGCAACAGTGGTTTCCTTTTTTTTTAAAATCAGCTACAACTTCATTTGCACTGAATGTGCATTTCATTACTCCACTTCCATTCATATATACAATTTATGAATGGAATGGAAAACATATACAATTTACACTTGTCTGCAGCTAGCTAGGGCGCTAGCATTACAGAATACTAATACTAACAATTCATATTGTATGTTAACAGATTTTTAAAGCCAAGATTAGCATTAATAATGAAACATTGGGTCCAAATGCTAGTATTTGCTAAACTGCCTTCATCTCCATAGCAACCGGGCTCAAACCCACTGATATTATACATTTAAAGTATTTCATAATGTGGCCTGTTTCTGAAGAGACTCCAGTGTATATCTGGCCATGGTTTAAAAGAAAACAGCCAAATTAAAACTCAGACTGGGTAAAAACTATTTATCCAGCCTACTAATAAGTTGATCTACCCTCTGTTTCCCAAATATTATGTTACTGAAAATCTAAATTAACGTTGCTCTGTAATAATCCTGTAGAGAACAGGAGACTCTCAGTAAGTTTCCCACCCAGCTGAGCTGATTAACTGCACTCTGTGTGTATTTCTACATTTACAGATTTTTGTTTGGCCCTGAAGTTATTTGTAAAACACTCAAGTATTTCATCCGTACAGCTCCCCTGACCCGGCTCAGCACAGTTGTTTGATGTTAAATCATCATAAATGGACAGTGGAGCAGCGATGTTGCATAATGTAGGTGCAGATATTCAGGCCACACAGATGAGTCACTTCCTCACAGCACAGTCGATGGTGCCCATCTGTCCCGTGTGTGTGTGTGTGTGTGTGCGTGTGTGTGTGTGTGTGTGTGTGTGTGTGTGTGTGTGTAGCTAATGTGCTCCATTGTGTGTGCACACAGGTGTGTATGTGCACTTCTACTTTAATTTGGCAGCATCTTCACCACAAAAAGCCAAACTTGCATTTGTTAAAATGAGACAGTAAGTCATTATTTGGGCGCCACAAATAGTTAAATGCTTAATGAACTTAATATTTCAACATCTTACTGACACTTTGTTTGTTTTTGCTGAGGATTTCTACAGTTATGAAGCTGTTTAAACAGTGATGACAAAACAAAACTGCTCTTATTTTTTATTCAGACAAATGTTTAATGATTATATAATTTCTCTCAACTTTAGTGGGATGTATCCTCACTCTATTGCATTTTACCTTTCTTGATAGGTGTGTGTGGAGAGCGTCTCTCTGGCCTTGTACACAGTGTTTATGTTTACAGTCATGTTTTGATTGATGGCCATATGGTGCCTCATCAGCACAAGCTGAGCGTCAAGTTGAGTTTTACCCTTCGTACATCTGCAGGGTGACTCAGCGATTCCTCGGCCGTTTGCTAAGCAAAAACTCGCTCACTCAACTTGTGTGTGAGAAAACAAACCGTGCGCTCTCTCCCGCTCCTGCAGCGGCGATTGATAACTTCACAGGATTTCGCGTGTGTCACGACAGCGGGCGGCTTCTCTTTGCATCAGGATCCTCCCGGCGCCTCAGCAGGACACGACACATCACTGAGTCCCTCTGCCCTTGGCTCCGACAGCCCTGCCACTGCCAATATGTGCCTGTGTGTGCCTGTGTGTGTGTGTGTTTGTGTGTGTGTGCCTCCCTGTGTGTGCGTGCACGTCAGCTACAGCTGCTGACCCCTGCAGAAAGTTCTGGATGCAGCTGCGTTCAGTGACCTGCTGTTCTGGCAGCTTCCTCTCCTGTACTTGTGCAAAGTCACAGTAAAGACGCATGAATTAGAACCTCAGAAGTGGAAGAATTACGTAATTAGAGCATGAACACTGAAATCATGGCTGGAATGAATAGCTGTCACCACTGAGGTCCCAGTTCCTGTTTCATGTCCATTCGTTTTTTAAAAAACATTCATTTTCTGCCAAAAAGATGCACTGACAACATCATCAGACATCACTGGAATAAGTATTTACTGTAAGAGACTTCTGAAATTGGGACACAGTGCAAGTTAATTCATGCTTGTCTTTGTAAAAAAAAAAAAACTACTTAATCAGCAAATAAACAGCAATCTGCGTCCTCATGTATAATCACTCCCACATCATTTCATCCGTCAGCGTGTTGACAAGTTCATCCAAACTAGCAGAGCTGAGATGAGAAGCTGCTGCTGGGTGAAATGAGCTTCCTCGCTACGACTTGAATAAACAGGTTTTATGTGTGATTACAAACTACTGACAAAAATAAGAGCTGCAGTAGAGTCTGATCTACAGATGGGGGAGGAAGGAGCGAAAGGAGGGAGGGAGGAGATGCTACATTAGAGTGGCACTCATCTATTGTTTGTCTCAGATAATGATTCTACTGGTGCATTAGCTTTTTATGTACATTATCTGCTACTGTACGGTGATGTCACACTGCTAATGGAAACACACTCAAGATTGTTGTTTTTATCCTCATTAATTATCAAAAGGTTTTCAATGACACTTTCAAGGGTTTTAGCAGATTTCAGACACTGTGCAGCCACTTGGAGATGCATTTACAAAGAAGTGATGAAAGGCTGATGCCAAAAGGAGAAATTGGAGGTGCAGAAAAACATTTTCCCTCAGACCTTGTACAATACAAGGCACAAAGTAGGTAAGATGATTAAAATGTGAGAAGATAACTAACTTCATTTACTTCGGGATCAATAAAGTATCTCTATTCTATAGTATCTCTATTCTAACTGCAGTTACCCTCTCACATTTTTCACGTTGCTCCAGGACAAATCAAATAATGTTTTGACAGTTCTTTTTCTATGGCTGGTGATCAAAACTGTAAGAACATGTAAAAATTAAAAGCAGAAACAGAATCTTGTCTTGGAACGATCCAAATGAACTCTCACATCCTCCACTGCACCTCCCCACACACTGGGCTGGATGTGGCTGGAAGGACGCCAGCCTGTGTTGTCTGACAGATTCTTGGCATGGATCTGAGGGATGTATGGGCTGTCGGGGCGCTGCCAACACACCGGTGGCACGCAGCAGTGTTTACCGTCCAACGTGTTCCAGTTTTAAAAGGCGCCTGCGTCACTTCAATGGGAAAAACCAGACACGAGTCACTGGGACAGTTCAAGGTCATTCAGGCTGCTTTCAACCAGTTAAAAGATGAAAAATGCTTGAGGATGTCGTTAGAGACTATTCATCTGAAAATGACAGTGAAATGTCTTAATATCAAAGAAGTAGACGTGGCTGATATTCACGTGCAGTGCTAAGTTATCTATCCAACGTGACATTCCTGCAAATTAACTGCATGGTGAATGTCCGAATGGAGGCTTCACAGTGGCTCTTCTATTGTTTCTTCACATGAAATACGAGCCACATCTCAAAGGACTTCTGCCTTGGCAACACGTTTTCTGCACTAGCAACAATGTGACATCATCATCACATCATAAAACCCCTTTCTTTAAAATGGTTAAGGGATGCACAGTCTTGCACTGAGGTAGCAACACCTGGACGAGCACTGAGTCAACAGCAGCCACATTCCTGCAGAATAAAAGTGACCTACACTGAACGCTGTGCACGTCACACAGTCTCTCTCTCACACACATACACACACACACACACACATGCACATGATGGAGAGGGTGCTCCATAACGCTAATGTGGGCTATCCAGTCATCCCTCTCACCGCGGCGTATAGTTAAGTGTCATGCAGCCTCAGCGTACGCTATTAACTGCTTTCTAGGTCAAAGCGTGAATCAGTAATGAGCCTCAGAGCTGCTCATGCTGCGCCGTGTCTCTCAGCTGCTCGCCACCATCACCGCTGCTGCTGCAGGTGGACTGTTTTGATCCC
Source organism: Karalla daura (assembly GCA_029224185.1). Classification (NCBI taxonomy): domain Eukaryota; kingdom Metazoa; phylum Chordata; class Actinopteri; order Chaetodontiformes; family Leiognathidae; genus Karalla; species Karalla daura. Next base: position 3,919,296 of record CM055195.1, read on the forward strand.
CATGAACTTCCAAACAGCATCAGGTAAAAAAAAATCCAAATCCATTTGGATTCGTAATTAGTACTGGGAAGCAAAAGAACGGATGTGTTTGTGTGTTTAAGTTCAGAGGAGCTCGTTTGTCTGCAAGGATGACTGAGCAGGATTAGCATGTGGCTTTGCTCCATGTGTGTGTGTGTGTGTGTGTGTGTCACTGTGCAGGTGTGTGTTTGCATTGATGGCAGTCTAGCGGTGGCATCTCGCCAACGACTTCAGATCACCCACCAGTTCACATCAGGTGAAGAGTGTTTAACATCCATCTGCTTATTGTCTGCTGTTTGTGTCCAATTAAAGCTAAATCTCAGTGTTGGCAGCATCAGCGCCGCCACATCACTGTTTGCATTGGCTATCGGCTATTGCAGACATGGCCACAGAGGCTTTAGTAGCTGGGGAGAAAATGGTTTAAAATAAAAATGAAAAAACTGGCCAAAACTGAGAGAAAAAATTTAAAGCAACAAAGTGATCTGATTGAAATATCAACATTAAATGCATTTATTTGCATTATTTAAATGCAATTTCTTAAGTTAGAACAAGAACTGAAGATCTTTGAAGATTTGACCTTGTTGAGTGTGTGTCTGTCAGATAGTTCATGGAGAATGTGAAGCAGTAGTTATCCCTCCACTACGGCCTCTCCTGCGTTGTGGGTTGAATGTTTTATCTCCACCGCTAAATGACTTAATGTATTCAAGATGGCGATCCTGTCCATCCCTTTGCTGTCCTTGCCATTGTTTCCTCATGCAGAGCGTGTGAAGGACTTCTGGTGTTGGAAAATGAAAAGACATTGATTGACAGCCCGGTCGGCCGCATGGGGATTCCCTCTGCAGCCGTCGGAGTGCCAGCGCCTGGCAGGCTGTTGCAGGGCAGAAAACCCCCGCAGACTGCAGGATGTCAATCATTTGTCATTATTACATAAAGGAGAACAGCTCCACGCCATGCAGCGAAGGTGTGGCTGGACGCACATATCTACATGTCTTTATTACGATATTTTTCCATTTTCTAACATTGATTTTTCTTCTCGGGAGTAAAAAAAGTTTGGTCCCGTGATCAGCAGTTTACTCAATAGTTACACATTTGGAGGAAATATCACGTCTTTACTTTTAGAGCAAAGCTATGCACTAATCTAGTCCTGAGTGCTCTCTGGTGTGAGGAGGCTGGGTTTCTGTGGACAAGCCTGTGTTCTTTGAGTCCAGCTGAAGAAAACACCCGCTGGTCGATCGCTGTCACTGTATTGTAGTTATTACACAAACGTCCAACGCGGCGTGACACGCAGACCTTGAGGGGGAGCCGCCGGACCACAGCGACCAATAAAACATCAATACATCTATCACCTCCAGGCTGACAGATGGTCTTGTTTTCCTTTCTGAACTCGGTCAGTAGAGCCAGGTGGAGGGGAAAACAGTGGAGCGTGGGTCACAATATGCAGTCAACTCCAAGGAGGCGACAGATTGAATAAGCAAAATCATCATCATGTATAGAAATCTTTGAGGACTACATTCTAGCAAAAAACCAAACTGACGGATTAATCATTCATTTGATGACAGTTGTTTTGATGTGTTTTGACTGCCATTAAGATATTTTTTGGACCAAACACAACTGGGAGGAAAATGTCTTGATGACCGAGTGGAATATCTTCAAATGAGTTACACAGGCTTCTATAGATGGATGATTTCATTTACATTTTAAGTCTGGATTGTTTTTCTTGGAGCTACAGATCTGCAGCATAAATGAGAAAGTGCCTGTGCTGTGCAGCAGAGATGTCTAAAGAGGGCAGATATCATTACCGCACATCAATTTATCAGGATTACATTTCCTGCCTTCTTGGCTCATTTCTCTGAATTGGGTTAAAATAGGCTGATATCCACCATTAAACATTATTTGTGAATGCCAAGTCAGCTGAAAGCCAGTTAAGTGTGAAGAAACTCATTTGGCTTGCTGGCTGAGAGAGCCCACCCATGCGCAAAGGCTTCATATGAAATCCAGCAGGAAGCGTGTGTTTCACTGAAATTACATGTCAGGTTGTGAGTTGTGAGCGTGCGCTTCAGTGTTCCAGGGTGCAGCATGGCCTGATTAAGCTACAGGTGTGGCAGACGCTTGCAAAGGTTGTTTGGTTAAACCCAACAATCGTGATCTTTGTGTTTCAGGGCTGAAGGGCATAATAACCCGTTGTAATATCACAGTCACGCTGGCCGGACAGCTGCTGTATTAAAATCCCATTTCATAGCCACGTTTCAATTGTTTGAATCAAAGTTCAGCAAAAAAGAAAAGAAAAAACGAAAAGAGAAAATATTCAGCTTTTGTAATCAGTGCTCTTGTAGCTACACAAAGGCGCTGTGTATGAGTGAGTCCCACAGCTCTTTTAAAGGCAGCAGACAGACAGAGGCCACGTGAAGACAGAGTCCATAACAGGCTCATTAGCACTGAGTGGACACGGCTAAATGAAGAGAGAGGAGAGAAATGAGATAGGGAAGAGCAAAGAATTGCAGGCGTGCAGAAGAGGGCGTGTAAAAGCCATCAATGTCCAGATGAAGTGTTGTTGAATAGCTTCCATCTGTTGATGGATGCAGTTTAATGTCCATAGCCGTGGTCCAAGCACAATAACAGAATCCCACAACGATGCTAAAAATGTTTCTGAACATGTAAACAAATAAGAGAGCGGGTACCTGAGGGGTTTGTGAGGTCACGCAGCAGCTACACAACTTCATATAGCTTTATGTCCTCCAGGGGCCTTCAGCTAATCCTAATTAATCCTTCAGGATAATTACGTTTTATCTCCTACGTGACGGCAAAGTCAGCACAACACAAAGGGCCGGCTCACACGGAGCAGAGCCGACCCTCAGCGTTAGTCATGACACTTGACGCACAGCTAATGCATGTTGCTATAGCTGTCTCTTATGTTTGCACACATAGGTGGTAGTCTGCACCCACATTAGTTCACTGAATGCAGTGTGTGTGTTACAGTGTGTGCACCACTATATGTTTACAACAGGGTTTTCACACATTGGGTTTTATAGGTTTTGATGGCAAGATAAACCGTGGTGCTTCAGTACTCTGTAGTTCCTCATCCTACATATAGTCTTTCCCTTGTTTGGTGTTTGGTAAACTGCACAATTTTTTAACTTCCTGGTTCGATAAAAACATGTGGTTCTTCTCAGGTGAGCCTCAGTCTGCCATATCCACACCTACCATCACGTCCAAAACGATTTATTTAAACAGATTTTAAACTTGATATTGAATATATCAAGATATTAAAAAGATAAGTGCTACTGTGTGTGTGTGTCTGTGTAATGAGAAAAACTCCCCATAGTGTCACTCGGCCTCAGTCTAGAAACACAGAAAATCCAAACTGAAACTCTGTTTATTCCACAGTAGAGAGCAATATTCTCCCAGTCCAGATTCATTTAGAGATCGCTCCGTTCAGAGGGCAGCGGTCGCCCCAAGGTTAGAGAGACGGCCGATAGCTGAGTCCTGCAGCTCGGCCAAGCACAAGCATTCAACAGATCATGGGAAGAGACATTTATGCTCCATAAACCTGAGTAAATAAAGCTTGTCGCCTCGTGTCTGGGGTCATGTAGAGCAACTGTGTCCATCTGTAGAGGAGCAGTGTGGCTCAAAACGCTGTTGTATCAACCAGCTTTCCCTCCAAAGTCAGACCTCAACATCGAATCTGCAGCTTTAAACACAAAGCGGCACGGAGGAGTTCATACATAACATCAGACGACTGCGTTGTGACCGTAAAGTCCCAAACCGAGCGTCCGACCCAACGCACAGCCACTGCAGTTATTACACAGCCATGTTTTCTGTTGACACACAAGCGTTTGTCTTGTTGGCGGTTGTTTACGTGTTGTAAACATTCAGTCAGTGTGTGTGTGTGTGTGTGTGTGTGTGTGTGTGTGTGTAATAATGTCTGTACAGTAGTGTGTCACTTACTGGTTGGTGTGTGTCAGCGTTTACGTGTCAGCCTGATGCTGGATGTGTGTGTGTGTATGTTATTTTCAGTGTGTTTGTGTCAGCATCATCTCTGCTTGGTCACCCACACACACACACACACACACGCACAATGCACACACACAACACACACACACAACGCACACCCACACATCTACCCACGCTTACACTTTATCATCTAATGCCAGCTAAAGCCGACTACTTAAGTCCACCCCAGTCTTTCTTGTCACTTGCCGCTCTCTCCATCCATTTCTCTTTACACACAAGTAAACACTGAATCACTCACACACACACACACACACACACACACACACACACACACACACACACACACACACACACACACACACACACACACAAACACACTTTCTTATTTCAGCAGTGCCTGGCTGATTGAGCTTTCCTTGCTTCACCCTTTAGATTTACTGTAATCAAAGGGGGAAGAGGGAGGAAGAGAGGGAGGAAAGAAATGGAAGGGATAGAGTAAAAGAGGAAAGGGTTAGAAAGCTGTGGAGGGAGGGAAGGAGGGAGGAGAGAGGAAGGAGCGCGTGAAGAGAGGAAAGGCATGAGGAGGAGAGAAGAGGAGGAGAGAAGCTCGGAGGCTGCAGAAAACATCTCCCATTAAACAGAGATTACAGCCTCTGCTGGACTGGAGTGCAGCGCGCTTTTACAACCTCTGCCGTCAGAGCAGAGATGATATAACACCCAGTTTTAAAGATCAATTTGTCACTTTTCATCTCCTGCTACACCTCCTCCTCCATCGAGACCGAGGGCAGGGCTGGGGCAGGAGGAGGAGGTGGAGGAGGGAGCAGGAGTTTGAAAGGAGGCGGAGGCTGATCTCTATTTACGAGCAATTCTGATGATGTCATACACCATAAAACCAGACCTCTGCATGGTTGCTCATCCCAGTGATGAGATGTACTTACACACACACACACAGACACACGCACACAGACACACACACACACACACACAGACACGCACACAGACACTGCTGTGACTGTAACAGACCAAATCAATTCCTCATTTGCCCTCAGTGTCCCTCCTACTTGTCCTCTCCTTCCATGTCAGTGCTAAGCAACTCTCAGTGGTGGTAAAGCTGAGGTTCAGGGACTCCAGCAGTCCTCGATGCACATCTGCAGAGGCCCGAATTAAGAGGCAATCGCTATGATCGTGATTCACTACTAGATAAAAGAGCAGGCATGTGTCTTCACATGTTTTTGATGCAAATCTTCTGTTCTACACCCACATGACCAGGAACATTAATATTGACAAATGGAGGACCTGGGAGACTTTGCTACCTGTGCTGAAGGCCTGAAACAGAAAGCTTTCTTAAATCTAACCAGGTAATTTGACCAATCTGTTTCACAACAGTAACCAGGCTCAGAGAAATCAGAAAACCAGCCGGGAACAGAACTCAGGTTTAGCATCTGTATGAGACGTCGACGAGCATGAAAAAGCAGCGTTTTGAAGCTGATGGAACAGAAATTGGACGACGCCCCATGGATGTCAAACACCTGAGACTCAGTCAAAAAGAAATGAGGGGTTACAAGAATAATTTCTCCACAATCAAGTTGAATTTCTCCTAAATCGATGTTCCTTGGATTTCAGAAGTATTTTGTTTAAAATTGTGGTTTAAGCAGCCTGTGAAATTTCTTGGGCGGGTGTGATCACATGGTGTCATGACCTGCTGTTCTGCAGAGATCACAAACAAAAGAAACAAGAAATATCATTTCCCTGTGTGCACTCTCACTAACATTCACATCAGTCGACGTCGAGTCAAAGCAACAAAAACAGACAAAACAACCAGCGCAGGTTTTTTTTCCTCACAAACTGCTGATGAACACACACACACACACAAACGCCTCCATCTTCTGGGGTCCCTGACATGAAAAAGTTGGGGATCGTCTGATCTATGACTTGCATTTCAAAGGCTGAAAGGGCAGAGGGTGACAGAGACGAGCGCGTCCTCGGTGCCAAGTGAGACGACCTCGCTCTCGCTGCATAAAACAGACAGAATACAAATCACAGCCGAGATGGGAGCAGATGGAGTGTGAGTTTCTCCTCAGAGCACACAGAGAAAGAGAGAGAGAGAGCAGTGAGATAATAGCCCACAGCTAATCCACTGCACACTGAAAACTCATTACTCCTCAAGAACAAAACGGGAAGAAGTCGCTCCCCAAGACGGAAAGAAACACTCTGCTGAAGGTGGAGACCTTGGCACAAACCGCCCGCTCTGCCACGCGTGCCTAAAACGCCTTTTATGCAAACGTCAGCGGATTTGACTCATTGTCCTTATTGACGAATAGCTATGTGAAGAGCTCCCCAGGACACCAACACACACACACAGACACCAGCAGTGACCCCCTACCCCCCCCTTACACACACACACACACACACACATGTAAAAGCATGCCTTAATGCAATGTACTGTATGTTCAGCTCATGCATATTTTAAGAGATCATTTGTTGATACAGACTATGTTTTTCCCCCATTCATTTAATCTTTCATTTAGAAATTGGCCAGTTTGTCAAAAGTACATTATGTCCTTATGCAGTTTGAAGCTGTAATATTGTAAATTAAATCATAAACAAGCGGATGGAAGCCAGAAGCTGCAAACATACACATAAATCTGTAGATATAAGGATTTATACTTCTGTACACGCACGTAACAGATTGTTTATGACTGTTGCTAATTTGATAAATCAATTTGTCGACGTGCATTTGCTATATTTCACATTTCTGTCACGTCAACATATTTAATGTTTCAGATGCAGAGCCATCACGCCCAGCGTGACACGCTCCATCAGTCTCATCCAGACGTAATTTACATCCAATGTCCATAAATGTTGAAAAGAAGATGGAGCTTCAGATTCATCGGGCGCGTGACGGAGGGGCTGCAGCTCCGCCTGCTGCAGATTTACTGTGACAGAAGCTCAGATCCAGCATCACCTCAGAGACTGACGGACACAGGGAGCAGAGCGGACGTGCTGCGTGCAGCCTCCAGTCAGGACACGAGTCACGCTGATGTGTGTGTGTGTGTGCGTGTGTGTGTGGCCTGGTCAATGATGTTCCTCTACCTCACAGATCCAATCTATATATGAACTATGAGTAACTATAATCTTAACATTTGAAGTTGGCATAAAGACAAAATGCTTCTATGCACTTAATTGTTAAAAAACAGCTAATGTGATTCTCATGTGAATGATACATACATATACATACATACACCTGTATGTTTTGTGTTCATTTGCTATCCTCTGCTGTTCATTTATACTATTCACCCAGCAAATGTTCCAAATTCTTCATTGCTGTATAATTAAGTTGTGTAACGACTTGCTACTAAACGCAGTTGTGCTGCAGAGATGAATATCTATAGTCGTGGGAAAACCGAGAGGATTTGGGACTCATTCCTCGGGATCTCTGGATGTGAGAGGATCTTTGAGGAATCTGATCCTCAGCAGCATCAAGCAGAGCTGGATATCCACAGTGCAAACAGCAGCCCCCTGGGCCCACTGCAGCCAGATCACCGACGCAGCGTCTCCGGCTACGTGAAAAACCATTAGGGTGCGTTCACCTCCCACTGCAGCATCTGCATATTCATACATAGTTAAATTCATATTCCCTCAAAATTCATTACTCAGTTATGATAATCTCATGTCCAGGGAATCGTTGCAGCACAAGCAATTACAAAATCGTTCACATGCCTGCATGCCAGAATGAAATTACTGTAGATTAGATTCAGTGTTGATTATCTTTTTCCTCCTCCAGGTGGAAAATGTGCACTCAGCATGCGTAGATAAGAGTCAGAGCAGCGTCCGGTCCAGAGACTGATTAAAGGTAGCATTAAGCAGGTGACATTCACTGGAACATGAAATGCCCTCTTTCACCCACAGAGGCTGGGTTTACATTACAAATCATGAGCCTGTTACAGTAAACTGCGCTCAGAGCGCCCCAGAAGCCAAGCTGCAGCGATGCAGCTGCAGGGTGAGGGACGCAGCGCAGGAAAACGCACAAACAGGACTGAGAGACAGAAAAAGCACCTGAGGAGATGCTGGCAAAATCAGATTATCTCAGAAAGTTTACACACACACATTCACACACAGCAAGAAAGAAAAAATAATAAATAACAAAGGTCAATCTTACCTCCCAACGCTTGTTTCATAACGAAATTCATGATGATGGCTTTTAATTCCCTGCCTTCCTTATCTGAGCGATGTTACATTCAATTGTGGCGAAAAAGCAGAATTCCTTTGTGGCCAGATCTGTAGAGGAAATAATAAAGAGGAATAAAAAAAAAGTCTCTCAGAAAATCAATACAGTAAATAATTGCAGCATGACTGAGCTCAATTTGTGATTTCATGTATTAATAATCAACAAGAGGAGGTCTAAAGGTCGAATTATTTTACAAACACTTAAAACAGCCACATTATGCAGCATATATAGCTTCCTCTGAGGCTGTATAGAGTCACGCACAGGATCCCTGTTTCTGCGTGGGGCATGTTTCTCTAATGCACCAAGTGAAGGACACGAAGGTCAATGGTTCACCCGGAGCACAGAGAGACGCAGCCCCAGCTCTGTATCCAGGACTCATCCCGACAGAGGAGGAGAGGAGGTGTTCAGAGCCGGGAAGCACCGGGACTGTGTGTCAGGATCACCTCCAGACGAGTCCGAGCCACTTGTGACTGGAACAAGTGTCTACACGTCCACGCCGGAGAAAAAGCAACGCTCAACATGTGAATTTATCTGCCTGATCGTGTGCTGAAACTTTCCATCCTCCTCTGAGGGGATACTGGACACAACCATCCCACTCATGCAAGAAGAAGAAAAAAATGCTGCTTAGCATCTGAGTGTAACACAGATAATGTGCAGCAGAAGCATAAGCGTGGACTAACTCGATATCAACACCATCTAGGAAGATGTTCATCTTTTGACCTCCGTCCAACCTACATGCAGCTCACATCTTCAGCTGTACTGGAGTTCTCTCAAATGAATCCAAGTGTGGCACCTCACACTGTGTACGGGTTACCACATAACAAAAAGCGTCCACATTTCCACAGGCTCTGAGTTGTGTGTGTGTGCGTGACACCACTCAGATTCTATTCACACACAGAATCACATGTTTAGTAGCAAACCATCGTCATCCACAAATAAAAATAGGATGAACTCCATCTGGAGTCTATCAGTGCTGTCCTGGGAGCAGCCGACATGCTCCCCGACAATAAGAGGACGAGGAGGAGCACCAAACGCCCTTTAGGAATTACATCAAAAGACACTTTGTGCACTTGTTTTCATTTGCATTTTTTTATCATCATTCTCCAGTCGTTGCATTGATTCACTGGCTGCATGATAATCATGCCCCGATTGAGCATCCGTGTGCAGACACGGTCCACACACACGCACACACATGCACACACGCACACGCACATGCACTTCCTTGTTTGAGCAGCAGCAGAAGGACCGGTGCTCAGCTCCCTCCCTCTCCCCGGCTGTTTTTACCTCCGACCGGCTCCAGGCGCAAGATCCTCCCTGCACTCACACGCACCGAGCCCGGACAGGAGAGCGGTGCAGAGCCGCTCCGGAACCAAGTTCCCCTGCAGCAGCAGCAGCAGAAGAAGAAGAAGGAGAAGAAGAAGAACAACAAGAGGAGGAAGAAACAGCAGGAACAGAGACAGAAACAGCGGCTAAAGCAGAGCAGAGCAGAGAGGAGCTAGAGAGGTCTGATCTGATCTAACTGCTCGTCCCTCGCATCTCCGGCTCCAGGGGCTGGAAAAAGGACGTCCTTGGTGCCTCCTCCTGCTGCCTGCCTGCCTCCTGCCTGCTGCCTTGTCTTCCTGCACACACACACACACACTCTCTCTCTCTCACACACACACTCACGCGCACACACTCACACACGTAGAAAGAGGAGGAGTAGAGAGAGGGGCGGGAGGTGGTGGTGGTGCTGATGCTGTTGCCGTTCGCACCGTGATGGGAGGAGAGACTGAATCACATGGAGGGAGGGAGGGAGGGAGGGAGAGAGAGAAACGTCCCACTAGCGTGCTCCTCCTGACCGAGAGAGAGATCAATTATTCAGCCCTGATGCTGGATGGCTGCTCCATCCTTCATCCCGCCTCCCTCCCCCCCTCCCAGGAGCAGGAGAGAGGAGAGGAGAGGAGAGAGGAGAGGGACTCTCTTAAAACGCTAGTGCAGAAAACAACGCAGGGACTGCACCGTGCATGCTGTGTGAGTGTGTGTGTGTGTGTGTGTGTGTGTGTGTGTGTGTGTGTGTGTGTGTGTGTGTGTGTGTGTGTGTGTGTGTGTGTGTGTGTGTGTGCGTGCACTGGGTAGGATGTGCTGCAGCTGGGTGTCTGCCTGCAGCGTCTGGCTGTGATGTCGCCTGTTTGGATGCAGGAGATGCGGTGAGCAAAACTCACAAAATGTTCCTGAGGGATTCAGGGATTCACGTTGCTAAGGTGCTTGGGAATTCCGGCTCCACCACATTCCTGCTGCTGGATATTCAGCTCCGTCGATGTATCAGTGTATTTGTTTGGGAGCCGGGGACGTGGACTCACGTTAGAGATAGAGGTGAAGGGGGGATCCCCCCTCACCCAGGGTATGAGCCCAAGGTCACATTGGATTGAATGAGAAACCGCTTTGATCTCTGTGTTGAATAACAATACTGTAGAGAGATGTTGGACTGGTCCAAAAACATCATCCGTCTTCACTCGTTTATCAGTTTCAGATGCTGAAATGGGACAGACTGTGATGTAAAATACAAGTGAGACACAAACCACACCGTCCTCCACCTCTGCTCTGCTCGCCTAGTGAATAAATGAAGACAAATGACTGAAGCAACAGTTCACTGAAGTTGGTGAAACGTCAATCCAGGCTCTTCCTCAGTCTCCGATTCCTCCTCTGATCTGGTTACCACTTAGTTCAGGAACAAGCTGTGAAGCTATACCGTTTACAAGGCAGACAAGACAGCCAATCAGAGTATAGCCTATGTGCGGTTGCCAGATAGGCATTAGAAGCGCACCAGATCTGTGCAGAAACATACTGCAATAGCCCCACGATTAATAACATTGAATAAACAGCTTCTAAAATAGTGTCCAAGACATTTTTGACAGATAAATTTGTCATAGCTTTTACGTTGGTTATCCTTAAGAATACCTCGTCATAGCAAGATTAATACCCATTGATAGACCAACAAAAGTTCTTTACATGTTCTATTGTTCATTATCATAAGCTGTTACAGACAGTGGCGTCAAGCATGCAAAATCCACCTCCTTAAAAATATCCACATCCCCATGTTCACAGCCTCCAAAGCCTTTATTATATCAGGTTCAGGTCAGAACTGTGCTGACCAAGTCTCAGAGTTTCAGAGTTTGGTATTTGTAGTAATATCAGTGCACTCATGCAGCACTTCTTAAAAAACTGAGTCCTGTCAATGTTGACTCATTATGTGAGGTCAAACTCTGATTGACTCTCAGGTAATCAATAGCACCTCAGGCTTGTAGATTTCTGAGCAGAAAGCCTGCAGGACACCTGCTCTTTGGGCTGCATAATGGGGAATATAGGATTTAGTTTAGTTTGGAGCCAAATGGGAAACCAGTGCTGGCTTCAGACTACAGAATCAGACCAGGAAACAAAAAGGAAATCTGATGATGCATCTGTGTCATCTCTCCCATTCTGACAAAAAGACAATGTCGTTTCCTGTTTGCCAGTGGCTTTGATGGTTGTCCAAACACTGAACTACAGAGAGAGACTGGACTTCTATGCCACAACGGGAAGCAATGGTCTTGAAAGAGAACAAGTTGTGATCAGCGTAACGTGTTGACTGAACCAGGCGTCATCGGTCTCAGCTGCATCAGTTTAAACACCACCGATCTTTAACTAAATTCATGAGGCAGACTTTAAAAGGCAGAATCGTTCTCACTAATGCACATGTTGTGGAAGACTCAAAGTGGCTTACTACTCCAGCTCTGCACTGAGATGGGCCCCGGGCGCCCTCAAATGCCATTCTCCTCCTCTACGTCCTGCCCCAGATTCCTGCATTAAGACGGAGGCAGGTTCATACACACAGCACGCAGGCCACCATCATATATTACACTGTGTAGTCTGCTTGACTGTACAACACTACAATTGAGACGAGTGGTTCAAGGCTTCACAGTAAATATGACAAAATGGCCATCTTGTGTGCAGTGATGCTTTCGCTGGATATGTGAACAAATAAAGTCAAAAACATGTGCACGTGTTTAAAGCTGAGTGGTGCTTCGCCAATAAAAAATACAAAAAAAAAATATTATGAGCTCTGTTGCAACACTTACTGACACATAATGTGATTTTATGAGCTTGTTTAAATCTGTAACTCCTCCTCAGTCCCTCTTGGTTCCCAGCTCATAACACCTGACTCTGATCTGGATCTAGTGTGTGGGGAGCTTTAACCCGCTCCATCTCTTCACTGAAACCAAACACAAAAAAGAATTAAACTTTATCCTGATAGTTGACGTGTTCTGCAAATTTATGCAAAGCTGTGACACAAAATGTTTCCACCTTACACCCATTCAGCTGTATCTCATTTAGCATCCCATCCAGTGTTCTTCACTCTGCACGATTTGTAAGTAAAATGGTGTCGACTCGAGGCCCTTCACTATTCAGCTGTGTAGCAGGGACTTGACATGTTTCCTGGAATTAGGCTTCATGTCAAGAATATTAATCCCTGCTCTCATTTTTCTCACCCTTTCACTTCATTGGAGGAATATCTGCCAAACCCGGGTAATTAGGTTTCCTCATTCTCCTCACTGAGGTCCTTTTTCCTCCAAAAACTGTGGCTAAGATGGAGATAAGAATTGTTTCATATGTGACTGCTCACACATCGAGCTTAAGCAACTAGGCTGAGTTCTCAGAAATCCCTCCTTGTTTAAATTATTTGGGAAAAAAAAGGGAAAAGAAAAGGGATTACCTGCATGGAGCTACTGTGTGCAACACTCATTTAAAGAGGACAGAGTGAAAAAAAAACCTTTTACCTTAACCTATTTACCCCTTTGTCCTCATTCATATATACATTTTAGACATTGAAATAGAAGTTAGAGGACAGGTGAATCCAGAATGAGATGTAAAACAGAGACATAATGTAATGCACCACTTCCAAAGTTGTCAGGTTTGCAAGAGAATAAAGAGACTTTGGTGAAGTTTCTGGTGAAACATCTGCGTCTCTGCTCCTTCTTTCTCAGCCTCGATTCCTCCTCTGATTCTGGCTCCAACATATCAGGCTGGATCATAGCTGCATCGCTCCAGTCCAGTTACTACTTTAGATGGGGAAAAAAGTCCTGCAGAGTGAAGAGTGTGTGTGGCTACCAAAATAATTATGAAATGGCACCAGAACTGTGCAGAAACTCATCCTAATATTCCCACATCTTAAAATAGGATTGTCCAAGGGCTTTGAAATAGTATCTGAGGTATTAATGATGCCATAGCTTATATTTTAGCAGAATTCAGCCATCTTAGGTTGCCTTTAAAGCCAAACAGAACAAAACCCACATCCCCAGACACTGCATCTTAGCCTCACACAGGAGCATCAGAGGAACAGACGGGCTGACTTAATCCCTGCATGTGCTTCGGTCACTCTCAAACGTATTAAACACATTCGCATCAGACATTTATTTCATTAGTCACAGCGACTCAGAGAAGGACGACAGAGACGTAGGAGTGACTCTGGACTCGGGACTCTGCTCTCCTTCCCTCTCTCCATCGCGACCCGTTGGTTTCTTTTGACAGGAGGCTTCAAAGACCGCTGGGGCGGAGCAGCATTAGCACTGTCTCGCTGATGTCGCCTTACAGGATTTCTCGAAGTCCTTAGACTTCAAAGTGACCTTTCCTTTTCATTCTGCAGCAGGGTGAGAGTGCAGCTCTCACACTCACAGGCCTTGGGATCATTTTCACCTCCTGCAGCGCCTGACACCACTCTCACGTATGTTAGGGTTAGGGTTAGTGTTTAGTGTTAGTTCGTGTTTATTTTATGTGAATTTATGACCAGCTCTCAGTGGAAATGTATGCATGACTCGCTAGCTGCTCTTCATTCGTTTCTATTAGCTTCGACTGTCGAAGCTCAGTGTTTCCGCTGCCTCCTGGGACGCCTGCTGGCCAGAGCTCAGGTCATTTGCGTCCACCTACGTGTCCCCTCCATCAGCCTCTGAGATGACTATTGATCAGCAGCTGAGATCAATAGCAACTCACATTAAGTGATTTTTTTAAGCTATTGCCGTCATCCCTGTATCGTGCAGCCAATTTGTTCCATATTAAAACGTATTTGAATCTATTTCATTGGCGGTTAAAGTGCTGACGGTTGATGGTTTGGATTGTGCAGTCGGAGCTGCAGGTTTTAGGAGGTAAAATATGAGAGGAGACGCTGAGATCGCTCGTGCTGTGAGGAATCGTGACTGACTGAACCGCTGAATGATTCAGCGAGAGACGCTGCGCAGACGTCTGAAGCGTCTCACTAAAACATATAATGTTTCTGATTGCATTAACCGTGTGCCATTCATGCGGCGAACCTTGTTATTTCTATATTTTGTTATTTACTGAGTGACTGACGCTTTAAACACTGCTCAAAGGGTTATTAGCACAGCGAGGAGGATCCCTGGATCTTCAAAAGCAGCAGAAGTGAAGTGGCTAAATTGCCATTAGCGGAAATCAATCAATCTGGAGAGAGTCTCATCTGGAGTGCAAAATAGAATTTAAATGCTTCTTTATTTAGGCCGTTTTAATGTTCCTAACCAACCATAAATAAGAGAGTTTACCATCCTGTCACTGGTCTACAAATCACAGAGCTCTCGGGCCGACTCAGTGTCCCCGGGGTCAGAAACAAGCAGAGTGGAGCAGCATTTAGCTTCTGTGGTCCTCACCTGTGGAACAGGCTCCCTGAACACCTGAGGCGTCAGCTCACTCAGATCAGGGCTGAAAACATTATTGTTAACTGCAGACTCCCATAGCGTCAGTTTCAACCCGCTTCTCTTTCTGCTTGCTTCATTGATTTTGATTTGCATTTTAATGTCTATAATTTTTTTTCCACTGCTTCTCAAATATATTCCCATGCCTCTGTAAAGAACCACGACTTCCATTGTGTAAGGATGGTGCCGTACAAATAAACTTGCCTCGCCTGTAGGTTTTTACAACGTATGAATTAGAACAGACAGATGAGATAAAAGAAAAAAATAGTTGTTCAGGTGCAGCATGGACTGCAGGTACAGGTATAACTGTTATTACAGACTTTACAGACAAACTGACCTCTGCCCTGGATCTGACCTCACGCAGCATCTCAGGGGTCTCAACTAGTTAAAAGGAGCAACAAAATGAAAATCTCTCGTCCTCGTGGGCACACTTTGGTCGCAGTGATTGAACACACACACACACACACACCCACATACACACACCATCGTACACTCCCCTCTCCTCTCTTGCACACATACAGTACTCCCCCGACGTCTTGTTAATGCGACTCAGGCCCACTTTAATGCACTATCTTCTCTTTTTTTCGCTCTCTCACTCTCTGCTCTCTCTCAGTGGCTGGTGAGGAGCACTGACGCCTGCGCTGACATCAGAGGAGCCTCAGAGGACCTGCCACAGCTGATCTGTGCATTTAAGTGGCGTGGTGGCCTGTAAATCAACATGAGAAGACACCGCTGACGTCTTGCACTTATTCCCCTGTGAGGCTCCTGAATTGCTCTCAGCTCCCCGGAGGTTGAATTGTTTGTCCCGGAGGTTGGAGGACGAGGGCGAATGATGGTCACTGTTTGTGTGTCGCTACCAGGGTAGGGAAGGTATGTTCTGAAGCACCGAACAAAGCTGCAGAAAAAGTGCAGATGGGTTTATATATATGTACTGCATGAATAAGGCTGGACCACAGTCCTCTAAAGCTAACCCAGTGTTTCTGTGTGAAAATATGCCTGTTTGTTTTGTGACAACTGGGGACAGTGTCTGATATTTCCAACCACTTCCAGGTTCAGGATTTAGGAGACGCGAAGACCTGTTCTCAGGGAAATGCATGGCATCAATAAGGACTCTTGCAAGGACAGAAATACAAACACTTCAGGTGTCAGATCACCTGTTTCTGTCCGGAAAGCCTCACGGAATTAAAGCTTAAAGAAAGAAATGAACAACCTTGTAGGGACTTATGGTTAATCCCCAGAAAGGTGAAGAGCCTCCGCGACCTGAATAAAAGAACAGGTTATGGGTCTCACAGTCTGTTTGGCATGTGCATACAGACCCCAGTAGGCCGACAGAATCAATAGACTATCAAACTCATCAATTACATGGAGCCGCAGGATACAGAAGCTGCCAATAGTCGATGGGAAGAAGCTGACACTTCAGCAAAGACAATTACTGACCAACGATCTCTGGCACGTGAGTCCCTCCGGTGTTGTTGCTTTTTATTGCACATAGACCCGGAGCTCCATTAACACACGTTCACAGCTACGCAGCTCACATGGTTAAATTACTTACAGAGCATCAGCCCTGTAGTTTAGGCTTGTTTTTTTCATAATGAAGCCAAATTGCTCTGCCGGGTCAGGGTATGTCACCCAGAGGCCTCGTCTCCAGAGCGATCCATGATGAGGCGCTATCCTCCACAGCAGCAGGATGGAGAGTCTGTCTCAGCTCGTAGAGTTACAGTCAGGGGATGAAGAGCGGAGCCTGGCAGATCAAAACACAAATTCCTGACGCTGGTTGAGGCTTTATAGCTGAGGCAGCGGCCTCTGGGAGACCAGGTGTGTATGCAGCCTGCACAGATCCAAAGGTGTGGTGGAGACGGAGCCAGAGGAGCAGCTCGTTTCATGTTTCTCTTGCAACATTACCTGGTTTCTGCAGGTTCTACAGATACGGTCCATCTCAGGGGACCTTACCTGCATCCTAACCCTTTGGAGTCAATAATTCAATTTCAGCAACTCCAGGAACTGGGACTGGAGCAGGAATCGACTGTGGAAACAGTGGTTGTAGAACATCAGCCCTGGAGTGTGACAGCTCACTATGAGCGCAGGGAAGCAGCAGAAACACAGGGACAGAGTTGACAGAGCTGATTGTAGAGTGTTTTTGTGCAGGTCTAGTGCTGCCTGTATGTAATTTGTAATAGCAATCCCCCAGAAGTAGCTGCCTCATGGCGAAGCGTTGGCCTTGAGGGAATCAATAGTGAGGAGCAGGAGTGGTTCGAACTTCTCTTTGCCTGTTGTTTATTTTTTGTCACTTTTTCAGCCTCTACTTCAGCTGAGACTTATAGGAGCCATGTAATTACAGCATTTTGGGGTTAAAAAAAAAAGATAACACAAGATGAGAAAAGATAAGATAAAATACCCCAAAATGTCAACATGATGAGGGCAATTGGTCATATTGTTCCTTCTTTGCTATACTAACATGTTTTGTGTGAACAGCAACAAATTCATGTACAATTAGTATTTTGTACCAACTCAAAAAACATTCAGCACCTGTCTTTGATCATCTGTAGTACTGATGATCTTGAGTGCGTTCACCCATGATTTGATGAGCAAAGCTTCGAAGTTACAGTTGTTTTAATGTTCTTCTCTGTTTCTAAGACAAACTGCACTCGCTGAGCAAACGTGCCTGGACTGAACCTCTCCTGAAGCTCCTACGGACTTGTCATCTTGAGCCAAACGAGTCCAGTGACACAGAAACCCCCGTCATCGGTGAACTGCTCTCCATCTATCATGCTCAGCGCTCAGGAACCCATTTTCCCTCCCTGCTGTCTGCCGTCATTATTTCTGGGTCAAGCTAGAGAGCGCCGTGTTGCACACCGGTCGAATTATGATTAATTTTACAGTGGCGGTGATGGTAATTACAGCAGTCACCTGCAGTCAGATCTGCAGCGTGCAGGATGACCCGAACCATCCATATTCGATTAGTATTGTTTTCCAGTGTCGTCTCGATTCTCATATTCAACCAGGGAAACTCTTAATGATGTAGGAATGACTCATGGGCGATAATGTTCCACGGAGGGAAATGAGCTGCTGGAACGACTGGTGGAGATGGAGGTGACTCTGAATGGGTTCGGTGTGTGTAATTCACATGTGGAGAGAGGACAGATGTGGTGACACATCAGGACAGAGAGGGAGAGGGTCGGCCGAGGTCAGGGGACACATCGACAGTGATCAAAGTCTGATGATGGAGAGAGCCTTCAAAAACTGTCTTGACTGTCTCGAAAAGAACAATAAGACGGAAGCTGAATATCTCAAGAACTGGTGAATTATATCTTTAAACACACAGACTAATTACATTCTGAAAGTTTTTGAACTAACTCTTCAATCTGCAGACAAAGTAGGAGGTCCAGTCCCAGAAAAGGTGCAAGGAGATACGAAAAAGCAAAAAACAAAAAGAATTAGAAAAGGAAAGAAGCTTAACATGCAATCCTGCTGTGATTCCAAACCAAGATCAGATCAGATCAGACATTCAGGTTCGTGTCTCCAACCCCTCAACCTCCAGTTCATCCTTCTGTTTTCCCATAAAGTTCGTCTGAATCAAACATCTTCTGATGATGTTTGAAATATTCATACCCTCCTTTATACTTGGCAGCACCTGAGGAACAAATGGAAATATTCTGTGCACGATCTCACACAAAACCAACCTGACGTGCAGCGTTAATATAATTAGGGACTCAGAGGGTTTGCAGCTCTTTTAGATGCTCAGCCCAAGTCCGTAATGACTGAACGCTGGCAGGCCTGTGGAGATGCAAACTCAGAACTAAGGACGCAGGTAATTTAATCTCTACCCAGCATCTCTGGACTGCAGCATGATCACGTTTCTGAGCTTTTTAAAACTGTGTCCCTCCTCTCATTTTTCAGGCCCTGGAAGAGACCGGGACCGGGCACAGGGATGGAGGTGTTTCGAGCCATCGTGAGACCAGTGTGAGAAGTAAAGAAGAGTTCGTATATGATCCTATCGATCTCTCTGGACAACTTGCTCTCCTCCCTTGCTCTCTCACATCCACAAACATCCGCAGTCCTGAGAGGCATTTGATAAATAACAACTCTTGTATGTTGAGCGGGGCGTTTATTCGGAGTGTGTGAGGAGTGCGTAATTGGCTCCTTGTTTCGGAGTGAAAGAGAGGGTTTGGTAGTCTAATGCTCTTGTGGGAGTTTGTGAATAGGCCCTTTTGTTGCTGCGACGACGAGTCATCAGTTATTGTGCGCTCCACACACACAGTCATCACTCCTGCTGCTAGCCGCAGCGCTCGCCGGCCACAGGGAGAGACGGCAACAGACCGGCAGATCAAAACACAGTTTAGGAGGAAAATGCTCGAGATATACACTAGAGACACACAATAATTACGGTCATTATCATCTTGATATTGAAATGACGCCTTGTGAAGAGAATACGAGGACGCTAAAGCTGCTGTGGCTAAAGTTAAAGCTAGCAAGAAGGCTTCAGTTTTCTACCTCGTGGTGAGGCATGTGAAGGTTAAGGTTAGTACGTTTTTGTTCTGAGAAATCTTTTTTTATGGACTGATGCAGATGAGTGAAACTCTAGTGACGTCTGTAAACATTATGAAACGTTATTTTTCTAAGTCAGAGGCAGAGCTACAATGTTGAATTCATCTTGACTCCCTACATCTTTTATTAGCTCAGGTGTCTTTATTAAAATGTGTTATTGGTATTGGTTATGACAAGCAGGAAGATAACAGTTATCTCATCAGTGGGAAGGTCAGAGATGTTTAATGATGGTTTTTACAGGATTTATTCACATTCATAATGGAGATAGAGACACTGACATCAATGAACAGAAGCAGGAACAGAAACTCTTATTCTACAAGAGCCTGAATAGAAAGGAAAGAAAGCTTAAAAGATAAACATTTATAAAATAAAAATAAATTTTAATAAATTTTACAGATTCACATGTAGTTTAGGTCTATGTTTTACGTTGCATAAAATATGTTCTCTCCTATGATAGTGTTGACGCAGGGGACAAACCCATGCACACAGATATTCCACTATTAGAGGATGCTGTAATGACTTTAGCATGGAGACCTGGTTTAGCTCTACGTGGGAGTGATCCACTTATAAAGTGCAGCCGGTTTTCAGGCTTGACTGTTATTTTGAGGCAAAGTTATAAAAACAGCAACATGGGTCATTTACTGCAATAGAACTGGAAGCAAATGGATTTCACTGAAATCACTTGGTTAATAGGCTAAAGAGATTTTTTTACCTCAAACTATTGTCATCTACGGAGGGAACGAGACGGGCTGTCACGACTCTGTGCAATCATGAAAGCCGCCGCAGCCCTCATCACATCCCTGACACTTCTGTGCCATTTATTCCGTCTCCTCTCGTTTGTTCGAGTCTGAGAAGCTGCAGGAAATAAGTTTTCACCTGGTGCTTCCCCCAAAAGCAGGCTGCATATTTTAGCAGCAGAATCAGAATGATAAAAGGCAATCAGAGCCGGGATCAGAGCAGCGAGGAGGTGTCAGCTCCTGTTTTTTTTTTTTTTTTTTACTTCTTGATTGTAGGAAAACCTTCCTCGGCTCCTCATTCATGCCAGCGTGAAGGCAAAGAGGCTGTCGCTGCGCCGCAGTCAATCTCAGTAGGACACGGGGCCACTGATGATAAAAATAAAATGTTTTATCAGGACTGAGTCATTTTGGCTGATTCCCAAAAGAAGACAGGAATAGTCTGTCTGGAAAAAAGAGAGATCCAGACTATGAAATAGTACAAAAACTTCTTTCAGGACTTGCTAATGTGCTTCCATGCGGAAGAGAAACGTAAACAATATGAAGATTGAACACAGAGTAAATCTGTAAATATGAGCTTCACAGTTAAAAGAACATTTCCTCTCACACCAGAAAAGCTCTCCCCTACTAATAACAAAAACCACTTAGCAGTGATGCATTGAGGTGTCTTTGTCCCCAGGCCAGTTTAATTAAAATGATCAATCTGGAACACAGCTGAGCTTTGCCTTTGTTTGCACATTATGCCCTCATATTGCATCAATAGGACTAATTAATATTTAACAACAGTCTTGTGGGTTTCCGGAGGAACTTGTGAGGGCCACAGGTGTTGAATTTTTAAACTCAATACATCATGTTGCAGAGAAATCATCAAAGTCTTTCTCCAACTCTTTCTCAGACTTTCTCAAATGTCAGGTCTTTTGTTTTTGTTTGCGAGCTGTGTATGTCGACCTAATCCACCGTCGGATTAACAGAGAAATGTGTCGATAGGGTCATTTGCAAAACTCAAATCGATCTGCAGCTGCATTTTGGAGCTGAAAACAGCAGCCAAACGTTTCTGAGCTTCAGGATGGAAAACATGAAGAGCACAAAAGCTGCATGATGGTGACACACCGTGCATTGTGTTCCACAGGTGTGTGTGTGTGTGTGTGTGTGTGTGTGTGTGTGTGTGTGTGTGTGTGTGTGTGTGTGTGTGTGTGTGGGGACACATCATCCTCAGTGCAGAGACATGAGGACCAGGGCAGCTCTGAATCTGCTCTCTTCCCCTCTGCATTTGTCGAACCCACCCCGCCAAAATAAAAGACTGTGGCAGAAACACGATGTGCAGACAGCAGATGAGCCCATCATTCCAGGCAGATTACACCGAGCTGAAAGGTGTGTGATGAGAGGAAGAGGAGAA
The DNA here is from genome assembly GCA_029224185.1 of Karalla daura. Lineage (NCBI taxonomy): Eukaryota > Metazoa > Chordata > Actinopteri > Chaetodontiformes > Leiognathidae > Karalla > Karalla daura. The sequence continues at coordinate 3,940,884 of CM055195.1, forward strand.
ACCTGAGTCTTCTTCACACACCTCCTCCATTCACAAACAGTCACTGTGGAAGTAAACAACTCTGCTGTGAGATTCCGGGATGCAGTGTGACCCCATTACATAGCAACATCACAGAGACACAGAGGCACATGGGCGCTGTGGGTTCGTTTGAGGTACGATGAAATCCACTGATTTCAGCAAGATGAAGGACTCGCAACAACAACTTCAAAGCAAAAGAGAAATGCAGTTTGGGAACCTCAGAGTCAGAGCTGAATGCAGAATGTTTTGTGGAATTGCAGAGAAAATGTGGCGGATTTGAAAGATATATCCTAAAAGTTATTCACCAAAATGGTATTAAAGATTCTACATCACAGATATATATAATATTGTATATTATGAAATATTTCTGAAGTAATCACTGTAGTGCCATTCTCCTATTACTGCTACTATTACTACTATTCCAAACTCACAGCCAAACTCATTTTCAAGAGCCAGGACATGAGTGTGCCTTTAATGACTCCAATCAGCCAACACTTAATAGAAGTGAAGTGAAACTCTAGGAGAGGAGAGCACAGAAATAGCTGATCTAGTGCCAAGTGAAAGCAGAAAGCTATGAACATATCCAATATATATATATCCCTGTTCAGGGTTTCATGCCAACAGATTCAGAACAGTTCTGACAGAGTTCTGAAAACTATCAACTAAACTCATGAACTTCTGCAAAACTTGTTGATCAAAACTGTTAGCATATAGAGTAGAGTATAGTCATAGAATAGGCACAGCATATTCACAAAACGTTGGATTAAACAGGAGTTTAATCCACACAGATTGTGTCTTAATGCTTTTTCCACAACAAACAGGATCTTCACTGTCATCTTCCTCTCATCACTATCACAATTAGCAACACAACGTCAACAACTTCTCAATTTTGATTATCAGCTGGAAATGGCTTGAAAAACATCCAGAGTAATATTCTTAAAAAAAGTCCAAATTTGTGAAGCTATGCGAAGGTCGCCTCAGAGTTTCCAGCCTGTTCTCCAGGGATCAATTAGAATAGGTTAGGTGTTAGGTTGGGGGCTCACATACAGTAGAAGCAACTCTGAAAATGAACAGTTTAAAACTACGATTATAAAAAGTTGGATTAAAACCCAAAAGCGGATCCAAATATGCGTACGTCCAGATTTAATGACATCAGCAGGTCTCCTATCCAGGAATCTTTGGCAGAATGTCCACCAAGACCCAGCAGATCCATTCTGACACACACACACACACACACACACACACACACACACACACACACACACACACACACAGGAGGGAGGCAGGAGCTCTGTCCTGACAGATTCATTAGGAGCCTTAAGGTCACCCAGGCTATCATCACAAAGCCCTTATTTGATTTGGGCAGAAGGGTGAAATCTTGTTATACCTCCTAATGAGCAGAAAATAGTAGCCAGCGTCCACAGGGACAGGGCCTGTCTGGCACCTTGTGCCGCTGACATTTTTGTCCCTGCTCGGGCTTCAGATGAAGGGACGAGGACGAACCTGGGGGACAGAGGACGCATGCAGGGACGCTCCAACCTCCAACTTTCTTTCTCTCTCTTTTCTTTTTTTTATTTTCCGGGCTGCAGACAGCGAGCAGGCTGCGGCCTCATTAGCGGCCTCGCTCGCCGGCCATGGCTGCGAAGGTCGCTGCTGTTACCGGGGCGCAGGCTGCGATAAGAGAGAGGAATGTGGTGTAGAGGCAAATGAGAATGATTCGCCGTCACGGTGGGAGAAGTGCCATCCATTTACCTAAAGACGGAGGCGAGAATCTAATAACCTGTTTTCAACTTGGGCTCATCAGTGTCTGTGTGTGCTGTATCACAGCAGAGATCAGAGCTTCATCCTTTACAATCATTCACACTGCAGTGGTCTGCTCACAACCCTGAACAGTGTTTTTTTATATCTTTATATCTCATTCATCTCCTCAGCTTCTCCTCAACCTGTTGGGTGCACCTGTTCGGTTTCACCTTGCCTCCAATGTGCTTCATATCATTACTATCTGTTCATTTGATTATTCACTTATCGTTTTCTCACATTTCCTTTGCATTCAGATGTCAACAATTGTTTGGACCAATTGGACCAAAATTGAAGCATTTCTCAATGAAGCTGACTTTGTTCTCACACTGATTATACACATTAAAGATGTTTCTTGAATTCAGTGTAAATAGATCCTACTGTCCCACAGCCTTAAAACAGGCATGTTTAGGCTGATTGGATTGGAGATCCACTGCACTACACTGATAGGTACAAAGCAGGACAATGAACTATTGAATCCATGAATTAGATGCATGTGTAAACAGGGTCAGAGTGAGTGGTCAGGCTGTGGTGTGGATGGGAGGATGTTTAATCCCCGTGTTTGTCTTTTGATGTTGTGACCAACATTAACATACAGAAATATGCATGTGGAGGTCATTAAGTCATGAGGAGGCAGAACTATTTACTTAAAACCTGGAAAAAAAGGTGCAGAAAGCAGGTGACCCCCCGGTGTGACTTTGAAAATGCAAATTAGCAGCCGAGGTAACAAGGAGCAGGGGAGGAGGCTCAGGTGAGGAGCGAGGGAGAGGAGCAGACGATGGTGGATTTGGAGGAAGGTTAGTGGTAGAAAATGAGTGAAGAGGAATCAGAAAACAGCCATGATCAGTGACAGTTAAAGACAGTGGAGTAGAAAGCAGCTTTTATTTGGTTTGTTCTCCTATTATTTTTCTATTTTCCATCCCATTATTGTGCGAGGTATATTTTGATTGTCACCGCTCCCGTCTTAGGGACATTTACAACATGAAAGAACTGAATAGCTGCCTTTGTCTGGGTGGTTAATATATGCCATTAGTGCGGCAACCAGAGAGGGAGAAAACATTAAAGCAGGAAAAAAAACCTACAAAAGGGAGAGAATTGTGAGTACTGCAGCTTTTATGACTGATTTTGCAATGGATGTCAGTTAATACAAGTAAATAATGAGTTTAAGAAGGAAAAAAAAATTTAATTATGTTGCATTTAAGTGTGTCAAGGCAAATTTGCTAGTAATAATAACAGTGTAGTTGCTGCACCACCGGGCTGATGTTTACCAGGATGAGTCTGCATCGTGTTTGAGTAACAGCTGGTTCGCTTGTATCGTATCAACAGCGTATTTTCAAAGCAGGCGTAGTGCTGCCCAGCAGGCAGCGTGAAGGAGTGATTTGTGTGATGATATTAGAGATAAAATGATAAATGAGATGGGGAAGATCTAACAAGGTGGAAAAGCAGCTGCGCCACAAAATAAGATCCCATCGTCTCTGCATAAACTGAAACTCTTTGTTCCTCTGAAGCGCCACTCCAAACTCCACACTCTGGGATCCAGAGTGTCCTGACTGACATCATCTGCCGCAGATATGCAGATTCGCTCCTTCATTGTCTATTAAAGAGCTTTTTTTCTCGCAAAGACGCATGAAAAGACCCTTTTAAGCAAACCAAGGCAGCCATCCAACTTCATCGCGAGGGGAGTGACACATATTTGTAAAGAGGATTTTCAGTGTTTCTGTCATTGTCTCTCCTGGAGAGTGGTGCTAGAAACGTACGGGGGTTCCCATGGAAATGAGCACCATTAATCTCTCCCAACACTATCAGTATTTATAACTTGCATGCTTCATCCTGGAGTGGTTTATCAGTTTAATCAATATATCATTGCTGCCAGGTTTGGAGCAAGTTTAAAATGTGACATTTCTTGAGATTATTTTGTTTGTTCCATGTGAAATTGCTTGTGATGAAAGCTGAGATTCCTTGCTGTGTTTCATTGTTTCTTTTGAGTTTACATGAATTAATTAGTGTAATTGTGTCTGAATGCAGGCGTCCGTATATTCCTCTGAGTGTGTATATTTTACGTCTTGTGGGATGCAGCCAAAGATGCATCCACAGCTCTGTTCTCTTTAACAATCACAGGAAACACTTAGGAACACAATTGACAATTTGCATAACACGCAGTTGTGCTGAACCCCACACATTTAAGTCCTCAGTGCAGGTCACCAGAGCCAAGCGTTATTAGTATGCAAATGCAAGTTCGGGCCGGCTGTCTGAGGTAGGAGCAGCGGTGGCTGCTCGCCCAGCGCTCGGCCTAATGCAACATTACACACTCGTCTGCAGGCTTTCTGCTTATATCCGAGCCCCCTAAAAGCCTCCAATGGACTCAATTATGCTTTCATCAGAATGAGTGAATGGGAATGTTTTTTCCCTTATCTCCCTTTGCCCCGAGCTGCCTTCTCCCTCCTCCAACCTCCCACAAGAAACAGACATTAAAGTCTCCAAATGCAGCTCCCAAAGAGATTAGATCCAAACAGGCCGGCTGCAGCAGCATGGTCAGAGACGGGAAGCTGTGAACAACTAGCAGCCAGATGATGCAACTAGCAGAAGCTGCTTACTTTCTTTCTATATTCTCATTTTATTTTCTTTTATATTTTCTATATTTTGCACCATTCCTACCCATCCATACACCCTGGACAGGTCACTGAGCAGTTTAGAGTCAACATCCATGGTTTTGGAGTGTGGGAGGAAGCATGCAAACCCATCACAGAAAGGCCAAGACAGGAGCCAAGCCCAGGTCCTTCTGCCACTGGAGACAAGCCATACATCCTCTGCACACGTAAAAAGACACATAAATGTATCAGTACATCCAACAACCAAGCAGATGGATAGATGGATTGTTATATTCCAGTTACATTCCAGTATTTACATACATTAAGTATGGAGGCTAATGCCAAATGATAACAGACTCATCACTTAAGCAGATTATTACATGTGCTGTGAAAGAACTCACTTGGCAGTGGGAAGATTTTCCGGGTCTGCACATACAGCTGTCAATCAAACCTCCAAAGCAATCATAGCAGCAAAGAGAGCAAACAAAACGTGATGATGAGGACTCTTTTCCCAGCTGATTACAGAGTTGGTGCAACTTCAGAGGCTCGTCAGACTTTTCCTTGAAGAGCAGAACTTTAATATAAAGAAGCAGAAGCTGTCACGGTTTCCTTTGAAGTCTTATGAACATCCTTGAAGTCTTTTGAACTTCATTTCAAGACGCGACGTGTGGGACTTTCCAAATATCATCACATGGCCGTGTCATCGCGTATCTACAGGAGCAGCAAATTGGTACGAGCATATCACAAATACAGTGTGACTGCAGCACAACAAAGACGTACAACAGTGGGGACTGCGCCTTACAGAGTGGCCAGACGAGCACAGAATCAAAGCCCAACACGATGAACGTCTTCATCGTCTGAAGAAATCGTTTGTTCAGAAGACACACAGATGATAGGAGGAGATCACTCTCCTGCACTTTTCTGTACATCCATCATAGAAACCTGAGTGGTGAAGTCAGTTATCATGCATCTTATTCTCTGTTGCTCTGGTTCAACAAGTCGGTTCTTAAACAGATCTCTGACTGTTCTCTGGGTTTCTCTTACAAATGTCTCTTACTTATCATATGGCTCTAGAATGACTTTGCAAGATAATGTATGATGCAAGATTTCTTCATTCCCAGAATGCTTTGCTTCAATGAAAGTTAAATAATGTATGCTTTACAATATCATTTGTACTTTATTCCCCTTGCTTTCATTCCAATTCATATTCCCAATGAAACAGTATGTGATGTCTATGACACCTCTAGGTTAGGACAAGGACCATGGGAATGAGGCCACTTCATTCAGGACTACTTGTTGGGGTAACAACATCAATTATCAGCTTATTATTGTTTTATGCTTAAATCAGGGCAACATACTGTTACCAATGGGGACCAATAATCAGGTAAATCTCAATCTGTAGGTATGAATACAAGCCCTGGCTGTTGTTACACATGTTCAATGAGGACAATGTTAGTTGATGATAAAACTGAATCAGTGACACAAACTATGATAAATATCCCATGCTAAACTAAACTAAATACACATAAACAGACATACTGAGGTGTTTAAGTATGAGTTTCTTCAGATGAAATTCTGCTTTTTGCAACGCCTCGTAATAGGCTCAAAGACAGAGCCGGACCGGAGGTCCAGCCCGAGCTGTGACTCTGCCTCATGAATGAGAAGCCAGAGCAGGAAACGTCGAAGCGCCGTGATTGTGGCAGGCGAAATCATGTTTGCACACGAGCAGCTTTTCCATCAGGCTCCCGGCCCCCCATGAGGCGCCGGTCACAGTCAGATGAATACATATCATATTACTTCACACACAAAAGATGAGAAAATCCATTAAAAGGCTGGTGTCGTGGGAAATGACAGAGGCTGCGTGGAGACGGAAGCGATAGCGGCTCCTGGTCCGTTCCTCTCTGCGAGGCTGCGTGGTTTACATAGAGCACGAGACACGGAGCTGCGTTACTACGGAGCAGAGCAGAACGTCTCTGTCCAGGCCTGAACTCATCTCAGAGCAAACGCTTCTGAGGAAAATCACCAGCACAGTAAATCTCCACAGGTCACAGTGTCATTAAGTGTGCTGTCTCACAGCCCTGGTACAGTATGACAGCAGGGTAATGTGAGGAAGTCAGGTCTCTGCTGCAATCTGTTAGAAAGTCCAGATTATTGATCCTGTTTAATATATATAATACTAGGAGCAGAGATGGAAAGTATCAAAGCAATACTTTGATTCTGTACATAAGTAGATTTTAGTATATCTAGTAGTATAGTGTAGTATATTTAGTATATCTGTAATACTTAAATATACTATATACTTAAATCGACCATAATATACGTATCGTTGCAACCTCTTCTGAGAAGATGCAACATTTCTGCCTCCTTTCAGATTAATTTGGTAAAATCAGAGATTTTTCTAAAAAAAACAAACTAATATATCAAAGTTTGAAGAATCAGATGTTGCTTCAGGCTGGTTGAAAGCTGTTTACAAACTTCAAAGTCGGCCACACTGTCAGTTACAAACACAAAACCAGGATGCGGCGCTTTGAAGGAAACTGAAGAGAACAGAGGTTTCACTTTGTTCTTGTCCGCTGTGAGAGAGAGAGGAAACATCTGGTTCGACTCCAGTCACGACACCAGTCGTGTTGTCTGGTCGCACCAAAGAATGAAGCGAATACAAAGAAGTAGCAGCAGAAATAAACATGTTTAGAGTTTTACATTCCCTAGCCTTAGCTCCGTTATTTTCCATCTCACAGGTCTGTAACCTTTATTATTACAGGATCCACGTCCCTCAGCTCCACCGTAGCCACTCTCAACTCCCCAGTGCCGAGGAGCACAATGGCTCTGGATACAGCTGTAGCAGCATCATCCATAATGAATGTTAGTCCTGAGATCCAGCGCCACATGCTCGGCCCAGGTTCATAACAAAGCTTTTAGAAGCCAAGTTCAAGCCGGAGCTCGTCCACCTTGTGCAGCTCACCTGCACCACCTCCTGCTGCTGCAATATTCATTATTTCTGCTCTCTGCTACTGTGGGCCTCCCAGCTCGCACCACATGTGCATTTTTATGCTTTTTTTATGCATTTACCAGCTTCATCTCTACAGAATCTTTATGGCCTTCTTCCTTGAAACTAAACATATTTTAAATAAATCCAGACTCTTGATAGCATGCATACGCAACTATTTTAGGCAGTCATTTAATGTTACCCATGCAGGAGGCTGTGGTCAGGGTGATGCAGAGGAAAGTAAAGGTGAGCAGATCAGAGAGTGACTGCGCCTCTAAAAATGTCACGTTGGGTCACAGTCCAACCTTTTAATGACACAGATCTGAGCTGACTGCTTCTGGCTGCAACCTTATACCCACACATGAGCTTCTCTCTGCTGATAGCTGAAAAACAAAATCATTTACTGCCTCATGAATAATAAACTGATCAACACACTTCATTTAGTCCACGCTCAGTCTTCTCCTGCCTCACGGCTCATCAGATACCTGTCAGGAAATCCACCGCGTCTGTAGGTGATGTGTTTTAAGTGGCTGTTTAAAGCAATATTAAAAGTGATTTTCATCTTCTGGGGCTTTTTGACAGATGTTGCTGAGGAAATCAAGACGTTTTCTGATCTCATATAAATGGACTGAAACTGTGGACAGAAATGTTTCAAGTTGTATCCCTAATGTTTGAGGATGTATTTGTTTTTAAAAGCTCCTCTCTCTGATCTCTTCTCGATCTGTTGCATGTTGAGACCTGGGCTTCCTGCGGGAGGAAGCAAGCGGCAGTCGCTCGCTCCGTGCTGTCAGTTCAAGGATCCCAAGTGTCTCAAGTCGAATGTCGGTGACACCCTGAACTCTCAGAGCCACAGGCGAGACCAACACTCCTCAAACACCCCGATCTCTCACTCGGATCTGAGAGGCGACGATGACGTCCCATCACCAAGTGAAGACAGGTCTCAAGGAGACATCGCTTCAGCCTTTTCATTTGTTCCTCCAGTCTCCTGCCTTATTCTTCTCATTTCATCAAATTTAGCAAAACCAAATCAACAATTTTGTTAACCTACCGTCACAAATTGTCTGATTTCCCTCATATTGGTGTTAATAATTGGATCAATCACTGACATTTGAGCCACTCTGGCACACAGGTGAAGCAGTAATTACTGAGGTGTATTTACTAGAATCAGGTTGTGAAAGGCTCTGATGGCGCTGAGCGCGGTGGGAGCCGAAGCGTAGCTCCAACAATAAAATCACCTGCAGAGCGTTGTGGGGGGGGCTGCAGCGACTCTGCAGGTCGTTATTATTTGCTTTCCTAATGGACAATCTCTTGTTGGCCTGTAATAGACAAATTAGTGGTGGGTCCATAAACACACACACACACACACACACGCACACACACACGCACATGTTCTTGCATAACATACAACATGCTTGACTGATTTTTTCCAAATTTCAGGTACATAACTTTACGTATTCCTCCAAAGAGTCGGTCCATAATCAAGCATGTTTAGGTAACTTAAGGGCTACTAATTTTCCCTAGGTGTGAGTCTAGGGTACATTAGGGAGTTGGTACCTTCATCACTTCGGATGAAAGGATCAAGTTAAACTGAACTAGTTCCCATACCGGGAGTTGAACCCGGGCCGCCTGGGTGAAAACCAGGAATCCTGACCGCTAGACCATATGGGACTTCTATGATGAGATCTGCTGAGTTCTGTTTCCTTTAAAAGAGGCAACACTACACTAAGATCTGGAAGAAAGTATTGTTAAGCAGGTGGATTTAAGAGGCTTTGTGTTTCTGAATAATGCACATCTGTGAGTGAAACAACAGACCTCCCCGAGGCAGCTTGAGAAGATGAAGGAGCTCGTACCAGCTGCAAATTCAGGACTCTAATAACAACATTTCCTGACTTCAGTCTTTGAGCTGAGGTTAACGTCCAGGACGTCCTCTCACTCTTCGTCACTTTTTTTTCTTTTTTAGAGCTGAACATGAGTTTATTTCAGTCCTAGCGCGACTGTGTCCATCTCAGTGAAGCTCAGCCTTTGTGGAATCCAATAACAAGATAAATGGAGAGCAGATTAAATGTTTCACAGTGATTACAGCCCGTCGTTGTCACGGCAACAACGGGACGACTCTTGTAATCCAAACAAGATTAAATTCATTACAGCACTTTACATTCAGTGGCACTGCAGCAGAGAGAGCTTGATTTGATTTAATTAGCTCAAGTTATATCAAATAGATGCAAATCGGGCCGGGCGGTTCAAACCTTTTACATCTGAATAACAAACAGGAATATTGTTTTGAAAAGGGATACGATGTCATTGACCTTCATTGCTAATCGGCTGCTAATATTCACAAATCAGTCTTCAGTACTGAACACAGTCTCAGCCGCTGAAACTACTTCACCTTCTGCTTTTATCCACAAGTTCAAGTCCCCATTGTCCAACATCAATATCCCTTTGACCTTCAGTCTTCTGTAAATTGCACAAAAACCTCCAGAGACCTGATGATTGAAAGCAGCGCTCCCGTTTGGCCTCAGCCTCTGCTTGTTTTGCTTTTCTGGAAGGTCGAGTAAGAGCTTTTTTATTCACAACAGAGGCTGTGGAGGAGCGGCCCGCACGACCCCTGCACTGTTGTACGTCCTCAGACGAAGCACTTTAAAGTTTCTACTTTCATTGAAGAAACAAACTTTTAATAAAAACTTTTAAACAAAACACATCAATTAATTCACAAACATCAATTCATTGACTGTGTTGGTCATCGGTTTGGGAGCGAGTGGCATTGTGTTGAGCTGAGTGCTTGGTCAGCATTGGAGAAGGTTTCACTCCCAGTCTGATATTCCTATGTGGATCTTTCATATGGTGGAAGATCCCAGATCCAGAGCCCAGTGATGGTCCTGGATCCTGTGTGAGCAGTTAATGGTCTCCTGCTGGTGCTCCATTAAGATACACAGTGTCATAGACGTCTAAAGCTGCTGTCACACATGCACCATAAACCAGCATTTACAAGAGGCTCAATCAGAGAAGAAGCCTGTGTGAACACGATCTGATCTGGCTCTCGATTCAGGCCAGGACCATAGTTATGGCCACCTAGTGTGCGGACCTAGTACTCCTGGTGTTAGTGTCGTATATGTGTGTGTGTGTGTGTGTGTGTGTGTGTGTGTGTGTGTATGAACAAGATCTATCTGGTTGTTTCTTGGGCAAAAACGTGTGTGAAAGGGGCTTAAGATTACTTAATTGGAGTCGCTGACAAGGGGTCAAAACACATTTCTCTCAACAAATAAACATAGAAGGAGGTAATTATCACATGTGGGGTTTTACTATCAGAGGCTTATTAGACTCAAACGGGTTTGTTTTGTTACTGCGCAAACAACAAAACGAACATGACATTTTCTTTTTTCCTTTATCTATATTTGAGGAGTTTTAAGCGCTGAATGTATGAATATATACAGAGCACTCAGCAAAGCATTAATTAATCCCCAAAAGAGTGTATGTTTTGCACAATGAGCCATATCATTAAATGACACTGATTTGTAAGAACAACAGAAGTAAATTATAGTCGTACACAGTGGTACCTTGGAGCCAAAGTCAGAATTCTCCTATCAGCCTCTATTTCGTCGTCTATCCCACAGCGTGCGATAAAGAAACACTTCACTGTCATTTGCATTCTAATCATGATTTATTCCTCGTCAGCTCCACGACTGATTGGAGCCGTAATGACTGAAAAAGTGTATCTTTGTCTGCAGGATGTTGGTGACAGAACATTTTGCTGGCAGAACATCCCCTGATTTGCATCCTAATTAGCGCGCTAACAAAACAGCAATAGTCTCAGAACTGTTATTGCCAGCACCGCCTGCACACTTCAGTTTGCTCCTAATGGCAAAACACTTTTAGGGAGGCAAACTTCCACCTTCTGGCAGTCCTGACAGCTTTTCCCCATAAAGTTGAGAGCGTCCTCTGCGCTGTCGAGTTGGCATCTCAACACATGCAAGCCAGTCCCGTGATGAGCTCGTAACAAAATTGAATTTTAATTAAATGAGCACACGTTTGATGTGCACTTAGTCCATCGATGGAGGTTTCAAATTGTTGCAGCGCCTGAGAGCTTTACAGACAGTCCTGCAGGAGGAAAATGTGAGAGACTGAAGGAAAAAGATAACTTGTCTATCGAATGTCTGCTCATTGCAAACTATGAGGACACGTCCTAAAAATGTAGTGAAACTATTTCAAAAGTTGTTATGTCTTCATGCAGAGTTACAAGAAGTCCAGAGTGTTGAAGGACTCATCATCTTTGAGTTATTGCTTTTCTGTTTTTGTCTGAGATTTTGGGTCCAACCTGGTCTTTATACAACCTCATAATTGCAGCCATACTGCTTCCTGATAGATAGATAGATAGATAGATAGATAGATAGATAGATAGATAGATAGATAGATAGATAGATAGATAGATAGATAGATAGATAGATAGATAGATAGATAGATAGATAGATAGATAGATAGATAGATAGATAGATAGATAGATAGATAGATAGATAGATAGATAGATAGATAGATAGATAGATAGATAGATAGATAGATAGATAGATAGATAGATAGATAGATAGATAGATAGATAGATAGATAGATAGATAGATAGATAGATAGATAGATAGATAGAGGTTCATTTTACCCAAGTTGTTCGACTTGTCCTACATGAGGCACCTGGAAACTCTGAGATGAAGTCAGGTTTCCACATTTCAGTGCAGAGCAAATCGTCCAATCATCCCCGGGACAGATTGCTGCTAAGGACGGAGAGCGCTGTCTGTCTTCTTATCACAATGTGAAATAATTTGCAGGAGGTCCATCATTTCACCGCCCGCTCTCATCAGATCTCATCCAGTCCTCCTGGGTGAGTGCAGCTGCTGCTGGGCCTCTAACTTCCGGGATGACTAATGACCTGCTGTTTCGGGATTTCTGGACAATGTCAAATATAAATCTTTTCACTCAGGTTTGGAGGCTTAATGGAGAAAGTATTGGCACAGACAGCGGGGTCAGCGCAGCATTTGACACAGGCAACAATACGTGATTAGAGAAGCAGCCGCATCATCAGTGCTGAACTCTTTCATTGTTGCTTCACAATTACAGAGCAGCAAATCCTGTGCAGGCTGGAGCGGCTGCATCCACACCTGCTGGTCCACAGATACACGTCACAGCATCCATGAGTCATTCATCATAATCCCCGACGTGTTACAGACCGAAAAAAAAGTAACTCAGACACGCTTTCAGACACGTTTTGCATGTACTTATTGTGTAGACTGTTTGACTGGATCTGAATTACTTTTTCAAATGAAAAAACGTCATTTATGGACTATTTATATAGAGTAGAACCAGAGGAACGTGACCAGATATCACACTCAGAACTTTGTTTGGCTGAAAGTTTGCATCACATTGCATTTCAAACTGTTTCCATTGTGAGCCATCTGTCATCGAGGTCTGGCAGCACAATCCAGGACAAGTATCAGAACGTTTTCATGTTTGTACAAACTTTTCTAACCCGGAGACCCGCTTCTTCTTCAGAGGTGAGGAAAACGAAAGCGGTGGTAGATCAACAATTATGCTGTTATAGAATCGAATAGAGTAGAACAGAATACAGTCTTTATTGTCATGTACAATGGGGTACAAGGTACAACGAGACTGGGGACGCTCGAGCAGGAAAAATAGCAATAATTGTATAAGATTTAAACAAAATTTAGACAATGGAAAAATAAACACCACAAGGGACAACTCAAGATGTTTCTGGAAGGATGACAGGACATAAAAACATTCTCAGAAAATAGAGAACTGGATGCATTACTTGTTAAGTACTTCTGTATATGTAATGTATCAGTCGTATGCTTACAGTGCAGGTATAAAACTGAGCAGGTTGTACACTTGAGAAAAAAACATGTAAAAAAGAATATATAAATATCAGCATACACACGGATGACAGACATGAAGAATTGCAACATAAAAGAAGCTGTTAACAAGGTTCTGTATGAGTCTTAATTCTTATGAAAGGTTAATAATTAACTTTGCTCCTGTTGTGACTAAAATCAATGAACCTCTGGCACATTCAAATAAAGACAAACCAGTGTCGCTGTTAATGGGAACGCTGTCTCCCAGTTCAATGCAACAAGACCCTTTCACACTGGATCAGCCACTCCTCCTCTGCACTCTCCAATCATTCAGCCACGCCTTCTCATCGGCCAAACTGAGCATCTCCTATTGATCTCTGATCAGACTGTTTATTGAGACATCTGTCAGCTCGGCTGTGGGTTTTACCTGCACTTAAACAACTATTTTGTGACATCCCACTGAAGGATTTCAGGTGTGTTCTCATTAAATGATTTGGACAGTAACTTCTAATTCAGGTGAGATGCAGTTGGCTTCTCCTTCTACATATTCTCAATCAATCAACAATCAATATAAGTGTTTTGCTCCAAACTGAGACAATGAGCTAATCTCCATAGAGCTGAAAACTTGTGTAATGACCCTCTGTGGCTCACGCCAAACACTTGCATGTTACACACAGTGACGAGCGTGATCTGAACCTATGGATCGATGCCTCCTCAGTGTGTCTCCTACTGTGACCCCAGGCATCCAACCAGCCTCCTCCTGGAGGAGGAGACCGGCTGCTCTGCCTCCTCCCATTTTCTCCCCGTCTCCCTCAAACAATAAAGAGAAGACACCATCCCCAGAGCCAGCGGGGGGGCGGTGGCGCTGCTCCCATCACAGGGAATACTTAAAAGCAGCGCTCACACTGAAGAAGCGTCCTTGGGGGTTTGAAGCCGCCGTTCTGCAGAACTGAGCAGAAAAACTCCACGGTGGCAACGACTCCTCGCCCTCGCACATCTGCAATGCGTCGCCGTGTGGTTGCTGCTCCTCCTGGCTCCACGTTCGTACCAGGACGAAGTTACAGTCCAGAAAAACCAAGTGCAAGGCTTGTGTCTGTCTGAAACGGATGCCTGGTCCTTGTGAAGAATATTGAGCTGTATGGTGTATGTGTGTGTGTGTGTGTGTGTGTGTGTGTGTGTGTGTGTGTGTGTGTGTGTGTGTGTGTGTGTGTGTGACCTTCATTGCCATGTCTCTGCGCTCTACAAACACGGCTGGGGGTTTAAAACATTCCTGCGTGGGAGTGTGAAGCTTCGCACAGTGTTGGGGATCAAAGCGTGGCGCTCGTGTCTCCCATGTTCCCCGGCATCAGATGTAAATATTTTTAGAAATTGGGGCAACGTGTCGTGACGAAAAAGCAAAGATGTTGTATAGTTTTCTGGTGCCAGAGTGTGGAGGAGGAGGAGGAGGAGGAGGAAGAGGAGGAGGAGGAGGAGAGAGGAAAGGTCTTGGTGACTTAGTCAAAGTGGAAAAAAACTAACTTTTTACATGATTTGACATCTGAATGTGATTTGTGAAGCTGAAGATGAACTAATAAATGATACAGGCAGTGAAATTGTCCTTTCAAGAGCCTTCAAATGTCTCCGCTCTGTTGCAAATGAAGCTTCACAGTTGAGACAAATATGGAGCGCCATTTCTGAGCTGCAATATCTCATCATCTTGGCCAGGAGGAGAATTGTCTGAGACTGATTGTGTGCGTAGAAATATCCTGCGCTGCTTAAGCAACACAGAAAATCTGCTAGCCGACGTGTTTTCCACCTGCTCAAAGACGTCAGAGAATGAACTGCGTCAGCCGTGGTTTCGTTTGGTCCGCTCACTGAGGATGAAATGTCAGGGCGACCTCAGAGTTTAGACCTAAAAATGGTCTCTCCTGAACAAGTCACTGGGCGGTGACGTTTGCTTTTGGGTTCAGTCAATAAATAGTTGAAATCGTTGGAGGACCTGAGAGGAGCTTGACTCTGTCTCACTTTTGTTAGATCTGTTACATTCTGTTTTCCATGCAAGTTCCTGAAATTAAAGGAAAAAACATAGTGCGTATATGTCACAGCTGTGTGTTTATGGATTCATTATTTGCATTGCATTAAATGTCAGTTTATTTCAAGTGTGCAGATTTGTCTGCAGACACATTCATGTTCCCCGTTCGTCACGTTCTCTTCAAGGACTGTGTGTCCAAAGTTTGGCTGCTCCTGAGAGTTTATGAGCCGTGGAGGTCTATAAAAATGGATGTGATTGAAAGTCTGCACGCTCCCTGCTCCGTGCAGACATGGTCCAAACAGCTCTGATGAAGTATTGATTTCTGGCTTGGTCTGGGTAATGAAGATAACTTCATCCATCGACAGCATATGTAAACGATCCCTGGGAAACGGCGTGACGGCCCGTGCTGCCTCCGCCTCCAGCTCGTCTCCAGCTCGCCGTCTTAATGGGCCCCGGTTATAATGCACATTTCAAACAGTGCAAATTGCTCGCGCTGAGATTGGGAGGCAGCGAGCAGAGAGAAATCAATTTGGGCCGCACAGCTCTTTAAAAACAAAACATCACAACAAACCAGTGTGAGCAATGTTCTTTGGAAAGATTACTTAAAAACTGCTGCCCGTGTGCGCTTCCTCCTGCTCCGTCCACTCCGTCTCGCGTTTCTCTGACTCACTTGGCAGTTTTTAACTCTGATTGCAGAGCGAAGCAAACTTCTCCCACCTTCTGACTCCTCAGCAGCGTGGCGCACGAGAAAATGAATGAAACGGCAATTTGCAGGCGTCTGCATTTCTTGGTTTGTTTTTATCGGATTTGTTACGGCAGCGCAGGCTCCTCCACGTTTTGATGGCCAGGGTGTGACTTTTAAGGAGCACAGACAGAGGCGTGGCTCCTGGCCGTGGCTATAGATGAGGTAACGCTGCGGTTGGCTCATCATCACAAAAACAGAGACGCAGCAGGATGCTAGAGACTCGCAGTCTGATCAAAGGTCAGCGCATCCTCCCCCGAGCGAGACACAACCTGCTCCTGTAAAGTGCCACACGCATATGGCTCCAGCTGAACATGGTTGGCCTTTTTCTTTCTTTTTTTGCATGTTCCACTTTCTAACGCCTCTCCACAGTTTACTGCTGCAGGGCTGATCAGTGATTTGGAAGATAAACTTTTTCCTTTTTTTCTCCTTCCAATGATGAGGATGTGAGATAGACTGTTAGAGGGGAGTCGTCCTTCGACGTGCAGCCTAAGATGCAACAAGGACAAGTATAAATCCTGGCCACAAATCACACAAAAAGCCACAATGGGTCCTTTGAAACGTATGTGGTTTGGTTTCCATAATCGCCCCTGAAAAATCAGGTTCAAGCACAAGCTCTGCAAAATGTATATTTGGCAGTTGGATTGTGATAAGAAAGCCTTTCTACAAATTGCAATCCTCTTTAGGCGTTCTATACGGCGAGCAGGAACAGTGAGCTCAGGGTGCGGAGGGTGATTGTAATCTGAAGGGACAGAATAATCCTTCTCTAAGATGTTTGCATGAGTGCAGGCAGGCAGGACGCCGAGCAGGCAATCAGACACAAAAAGCAACAGCTGGGAGACAAATAGCCCTGGACGACTGGTTTAAGGTTGTTTAGAAAACGCGCTGAGTTATTGTTAGTGTCCAACACAATATGTTGGAGGAAGAATTTGCAGTGGCAGCACAGAAGTAGATGCTCCAGGTCAAGTCAAGGTCAGGTGGAGAGGCACTGCCAGGATCACAACAGGGCGAGTGAGTACGACACGATGATGTAATTCTCTGCTTTAATGTGTCTCCATGATGTGGTGTTAGTTCCACATGCAGACGTTTCCTGAAGACTGCAGTACACATCCCCGGCCAGTAGTTGACGCTGTGTTTTTGCGATGAACTGAAAATGTGCATGCATAGAGACGTTTCCTTAACACGAACCTCAGTGCAGAATGCTGCATTTCCCTTGTTTTCTTGGAGACGGAGACGGCTTCGTTTCCAGATCTTTACTCTCTGCAGCCCATTTCCACGTTGCTCCTTTTTCAGGCACCAAAAGCCAAAACTAAACAAAAGTATTGTTGATGCGTCTTAATCGTATGTTTATATGCTTTCAACTCACACTGATACACGTTTGATTTTGAGAATGAAAAAAGGCTGCGTCCGCCTCTGAAGGCAAGTGTGAGCGTGGCATCGGTCACACGTCCGGTCTGCGAATCAAAATGTTTCTGTACTTTCACTGAGGTGATCACAGACCGACTGCACTGCTGTGAATCTGAGTCAAAGCCACAGTTCAAAGCTTCCGAGAGTTTCAGAGACATGTGAACGTCTGCTAATCACTCTAATAAGAGGCTGTCGCATGTGTGTGTGTCTGAATGCCAGTCTGTGAACTTTGCTTCCCTCTGTTTGTGTGTGTGTGTGTGTGTGTGTGAGACCTGAGCCTCGGTATACGTATTTGGGTCGACTGGCAGTGGGTAATTAAAGTGCCCCCGTAGCTGCGGCACATCCTGTGTCCGCCTTAAAGGTGGCAGCTGCAGCGGGCGCTGTGTGATGGCGTCTGTAATTACAGCGGGCGGAGAGCTGCAGACTAAACTTGGCTGGAGATAAAGTGCAGTTTCACACACAGACGTCCTGTGACGCCTTTCATCAGGATCCATCTCTCTCAGACAATTGCTCCCAATTGTAAACTTTTCGTCGGGTTCTGTTTGTGAAACCGTCTCTTCACTTTCCAAACTTAAATTCCCAGTGAGTTTTTAGCTCGACTGTGGATCCTGGGACGAATGGCTTCCAGGTACATCTGTGTAGATAAGACACAGACTTATAGCCTGTCTGAGGCTCTATCATTTAATCCAACCACATCAAAGGATGAATCTGGGTCTGGTGAATAATGCATCGCACCGTGGGAAACGGGGGCCGACTCCTGACAGCTTTGTTTTGGGGGAACCCGCAGAGACGGACGACCAGAGACGAGGGGGGGAGTCGCTCCACGTTCTGACTGCACCGTGTGTTGAATCCCCCGGTTCGTTCAGTAAGTGAGCAGTGTCTGAAAAATTATGAGAGAAACATCGTTGTTCTGCTGACTTGGCTGAAATCTCAGCTCCAAATGTTCCTCCTGCAGGTAAACGATGAGAATCACAGCTAATGGTGACAAAGTGTTCCCAGGATTTGTTCAGTTTGTGAGTGGGAAACACACACACACACACATAGAGACACACATAGAGACACACACACATGCTGGACTAGAGTGCTGTGCTGTTCTGGGGCAGTACCAGGCCTCTGGGAGGAGATGAGCCAGGGAGAGATAAATTCTTGGAGTTATAAGGAGATGTGGGGATAACGACGCCTCCAGACGGACCAGCTCTGCAAACAACCTGCAACTTTACAACCACAAACACGACCAGACGCGTCTGTCTGCATCTGCACGACCCTGCAGCTGTGTAAAGTTCAACACTCGGAGGCGATGAGACCAAACACGCCGTTCATCTCAGAGGAGTCAGGACGCACAGTGAATGATGAGTGAAACCGTCCGGCTCTCCGGCAGGTTCAGGACTTAAGCTGCCGAGGTGACATAAACATATCAAAATATTTTCTGTGACAGTTTTTCGAGCATTAACGGGCTTTAGACGTGAGTCGTATCTCTCCAGCAGCAGAGGAAATGTTTCAGCAGCACCTGGTGTTCGGCTGTGTCACTCACAGAGTTATTTATATATATATAAAATCAGCCATCTGTCCGACAGGCAGCGCTCACATTAACATATTTTTCCAGTACTTACTGACCCTTTGTCATTTTCCCAAGCAGGAAGCTTGGAAGGAAGGTGGGAAGGGTTTTTTACGTGTGAACAGTGATTTTACCACCTGCTGAAGGAAAAGTAATGTAAAGTCAAAATGGTGGAAATATCCCTGTTGACCATGCAGTCTCCAGGACTCACACATGGTTGATAAAAGCTGAGTAAATGTGTATTTCTCCGCTCACAGCTCAAAGATTGGAATCTGTGAGGCATGAATACATGAATTTAACACATTTTTTACATTTTGAACCTCTATGGAAAGTGCTGACAAGGAACCACAGGCCTCTTTACCCTGCTAGAAACTCATCAGCCTCCATGTATTCAGAAGTTGTATTTTAGTGGATTTAATTGGATTTCTGTCGTCGGTGGGAACCAGCAGGATGACAGACAGGGAGGATGCCGAGCTGTTGGATTTGGATTCGCTTGGCAGTGAGAATAACATCAGCCTGATCCCTCCAGGTCGGAGCCATCGAGGAAAGCAAACCTTCATTCTGACTCCGTTTTTCATTTCAATTTCACAGCGCGGCCTGTAGATCCCTGTCTCCTGCAAAACATCCACCTCCCCCTGTGATATTATTCAGTCATTTCAAGGCGTATGAATAATTCTGACAAACCTGAGAGAACACATGAAGTAAAGGGACGAGATACTGATAAGCCACTGGATCTGAGCTGAATAAGAGACAGGAAACTTGTATGAAGACTCAGGCAGTATGCACTCTATGTGTCTACATATACATGTGTGCATACATGCATGGGCAGAGTGTCTGGATGGTATAGCATATGGATGGATATATGCATGATTTGTTTATTCATTTGTTGTTATGTTTTATTTCATTTATTCATATATTTGTAAATTTGCATTTTTATGTTTGTTTTATTTTCCTTTTGATCTAGTCTCACTGTCTTACTGTTATTGTCATTCACTGTTCATTGTTTTATAATCAAAGAATAATAATATATATGTATGTTTCTTTTCTTTTGCTATTATGGAGTGAAACAGAGACGTCTGCTCCCTGAGGTTCACTCTCAGGCTTAGCGGGTTCTCCGAGCTGCTCGGCAGGAAGTACGTGACTAATGTGCAGCTTAATCAAGGCAATCATCTGAAAGGTCATCTAATGAGTGGGAGTGAAGATCATATGTTAGCCTTTATCCCTCGCCGTGGGACGGCGTGCTGAGCAGGGAGCTCCTGCCGCCTCCTGTCAAAACATTAGCTCATGTTAATTACCCCGAGATCTCCTTGTTTCACCTGTGCCTCTGTGACCACCGAGAGAGGAGGACCGTCCTTTGTTTTGTTCATTTAATCTTTATT
Organism: Karalla daura; assembly: GCA_029224185.1. Classification (NCBI taxonomy): domain Eukaryota; kingdom Metazoa; phylum Chordata; class Actinopteri; order Chaetodontiformes; family Leiognathidae; genus Karalla; species Karalla daura. Next base: position 3,961,216 of record CM055195.1, read on the forward strand.
TATCTAGGTAAAATGTTTGAGAACAGAATACACATGTCAAGGAACATGTAAGCGACAATGTGTGCATGTAAGCGTAACAGTCAACAACGATCTGTTTGATTTCACAGTAGAAGATGTAAAAGATGACGAAAATTTGAGTTTCAGGGTGTTTCGGTGGGTTTCATCTCCAGCTGCAAAACAGAAGGAGCTACGACTGAAGGTGGATGGAGTCCTGAAGATAAGGAGCAAGACAGGAGATGCATGCTGTGACTCCAACGTAGCCAGTGAAACCACCAATGTACACCGTCTCTACAGAGTGAACTCTGAACACATACATTTACAGTCAATTTCATGAATAAGAGTTGATATTTTGTACTACACCGCACTAAGAAGTGTCAATCGAGCTTTACACGGTGTGAAAAGTAACACCCACAGTGTTCAAGATTGAAGCGCTTAGTGTCCAGAAGTTTTCCAGGGTTAAAACTTCTTAAAACTACATGTTCATTAATAACGTAGTCCAAAGAGTGTTGATTCTTAATCGTCTCCTACCAGTGTTACACATGATCTACTCTGCTATGACACAAACAGTATACTACTAGAGTATACTATTATCTCCATACATTAATACTAATTTATTCTAAGTAAACATTAAAGAGCATCTCATCACAGTCTCCATGATAAAAATAAACTGTATGTGATGTGTTTTCCACAGCCATGAAAATGTAAAATGCTACAGAATAATTTCAGCAATACTCCGACACTACATATTTGACACTGTATGTTGCCCCAAGGTGTGTGTGGGAGGCTGAATAGTTTGTGTGTGTGTGTGTGTGTGTGTGTGTGTGTGTGTGTGTGTGTGTGTGTGTGTGTGTGTGTGTGTGTGTGTGTGTGTGTGCGTGTGTGTGTCCTGTGATGGACTGGAGACCTGTCCAGCTCTTTTTTTTTTTTTTCCAGTGGCAGACTCCTCCACTCCTCCACTCCTCCACTCCTTCACTCCTCCACTCCTCCACTCCTCCACCCCTCCACTCCTCCACTCGCTCACATGTGATGGAGAGATTTCACAGGTCTTACACCGCTAGTCTCTGTTCTCCAGCTGCACCATTCTATACTCTTGGTTTATGTTTCTGCTGCTCATTCTATATGATTTTAATCCTTTCTGAGCCTAATTTCATCTGGCATAATCTAATCTAGTCCAGAATACAGTCAGAGTCTGAGGATGGTTCCCTGCACGACTTCACGAGACCACTAAGTGAACAGAAAAACACATTTTATTTATTCATTTATTTTATGTTGTTCGCCTGTGGAAAGGCTTGTTCAGAGTCGTGACGGTTTCCATGATTTTGACGTCTGTCTCCCCCGTGGTGGATAAATGTTTCAGCCGCCCTTCGTGCTCTCAGATGAAGACTGAACGAGACTTCTGGTGGGCTCTTACATAATTTAACACCTTTCACCTCCTGTTTGTTCAGAGCGTGGAGGTTCTCGTCGGCCTACGTGCTGGTGCTGCACGCTCTGACACGGACCTTCTGCACCCCCACACCTGCAGCCGAGCTCCGCTCTCAGGTCGTCTTCAGGGCTCTGCCAGCGAGGCTCAGACTGCCCGGACCAGAGCGTTGCATGCTGCATAATAACTCTGCATCCCAGCAGGGGTCTCTGGTCTCTACGGACTCATGAGGAGCTGATAAAACACTGAGCAGCCCATCAAACCCGTTTGTTTCAGGAGGAGGCGCTCACGCTAATTCTGCTGAATTAGTGTTCTGTTCAGCCGTATCCTTGTGCATCGTGATTATATCGCTTTGGTCGGTTTACGGTTTACGTATGCGGACTGGGAGATCCACGGGGCTGGTTGTAGCAGGGGCAGGAGCTCTGTGACGCCCTCCCCGAGTCCCGAGCGCGCAGGCATTGCAGCAGATTGCGTTTTTATATCCTCATGAATCACGATGTCGGGCGGCTGCAGTCACTTTCATCAGCCACACCGAGCTCTTTCACGGCCGGCTCCCCCAGCCCAGCCACACTGGCAGCGTTTACAACCGGGCTTTTGTCAAAATGAAGCTGAAACAAGAGCAAACACCCTGCGCTCTATGTGATGTAATTCTACAGGGGGGGGTGCTCAGACATTAAGGCCAGAACGTGACTTGATTAAATTAGCCAGCGTGATAACTAGCCTGCAGGGTCAGCCTGTGTTTACAATTTACATTTTGCAGAATTGTTTTCTTTCTGAGCCTTTCTTCTCCTCTCCTCTCCTCTCCTCTCCTCTCCTCTCCTCTCCTCTCCTCTCCTCTCCTGTCCTCTGCATTGTCACTGCAGTTTTCTCTCCTCGATGCGTCCTTTCTAAGGCTCATCCCTGGTCTCCTCATCTCTCAGTCTCTCTCCTATTTCCTTCTTTCTCACTTTTTTATTCCAGTATTTGTTTTTCTCCTCGACACTTATCCCCTCCTCCTCCTCCTCCTCCTCCTCCTCCTCCTCCTCCTCCTCCTCCTCCATCTGCTGCAACCTCCCAGGACTCCTGTTGATATCTAAAGGTCAGTGAATGTGGGACCGTTAAATGCACACACACGCACCGGTCTCTAAAACACTGCAGTATCACGACAAAGACACACACACACACACACACAGACACGGTTTTCAGGACTGACGCGTTTGTAAAAGAAGAAAACACCACTTGATATCTTGTGTGACGCTAACGTGTGCACGGCCATTTAACGTGATCTATAGACTGTGACATTTGATTCACGCCTGTTTGTGATGCAGCAAAGGGAGAAATTGAAAGTAATTGGTGCATCTTTGGAGGAGAATGCATGACATTTAGCTGAGCTGACGGTTTGCATAATGCCGTTATTTGCACACCCACAGCGAGTGCGACAGTGAGACAAACTCAACAGGGTCTCCGTGCACCACCTTGTTTTGATATGAAGGGAGGAAAATCAGCCTTCAACGCTGTTGCTGACATGGTGGATTCACCAGGATTTAAGACGGGTGCAACACTCAGATCACACACTGATTAGCTCCATCGGCTTTGAGGGTTTTGGCACCTTTTCCAGTGTTTGTCTATGGGCAGTTTAAAGGGGACCCAACATGGTGACATAGAGTATGTGTCTATGCGTTCTATAGTGCTGACATAAAAGCTATGAAGTGTTGGTGTCAACAGAAAATCCTCTTTATTAGACGAGAGCGATGGATCTCCAGAGGAGGAATCAAAGACTGAGGAAGAACATTTTGCTGAGATTTTGCCAGAAAATACAAAACATTTTCTTGCATACATGAACGTAGCCTGGTATACACAAATTAGTAAGTTGGCAGTACGGTCTGTATCTGTTCATATTTGCCCATGCTTTGTCCAGATTTCAGTGTCTGAAATGTATTTATCCGCTGAATGGGGATGACTCTGGACTCTGGTCTGGACCTGTTGCTATTCAGCAGAGAGAAATCTAAAGTGTTTGTTTCAATCAAGATCTCCTTCAAGGAGAAGCCCTCACTGGTGGCCAACCTCCCGCTCACCTCCTCTCGTACTCCTGCCTCCTTCCTCTCATCTCCGCAGCATCGATTGAGATGCTGCTGCAGCTGTCGATGTCATGGCGTATTAGGGATAAAAACACAACCGTCTCAGCTTCCAGCTGAGAACTTTACAGGTCCTGAATCAATACATTTCACATGTACATGCACAGGCAGGTTTCTGGGACCAGTAAAGAGGTTTTTGCTTTGTAAAGAAAAAAAACAAAAAACCTGTCCATAGTTTCTGTTCTGAATGTGTACGCTCTGATCTGGATGTTAGCCTCTACTCTCAAATGCTTAAATGAAATGACGTATTTGAGTCAATCAAAGACACACACACACATACACACACACATACATCCTCGAGTTTATGTCGCCCATCATATATGACGACAGTGCTTTCATCAGGGTCACTGAGGTTGGCTCCAAGTCGTTCAGGGATCCATGAGAAACCTCAGACACCACTTGGGAAGAGAGTCGTTTTCCAGTTTTAATGAAATTAAGCCATGACAGAGACGGATTGTGTCCACTGAGCCAGTGGAAGGTCTTTAATTAAAACATCAGCGTGGGAAACGTTTCACTGATGAAAACAACTGAGCTGGACGGACGGCTCTTTATTTACAGGAGGATCACAGTAACCACAGTAAAATCTCATGAATTCAACTAGAAACAGACAAAAATCAAGGACTTTAAACTGAAACAAATTAATATTGAGTTACACAGAATAAACGAAAATGTCATTGAGAACAGTTTGAGTGGGTATGATGATCATTTACAGCTCCAAAAGTGAAGGCTGAATGCAGAGTGTAGCATGTCTAATGTATTGTGCCTAATGTTTTGTACCTGAGGGGCTGTCAGCAACAACGAGCCGTGTGTTGAGCACGCAGCTGGATCTGTCTTTCACGCGCCCTGTCAGGAGTTTAACACCCATCACTGCAACGTGTTGAGCAGCATATGGAAGAGGCTGAACACGCTGTTTCCCTGCGGGGGAAACAAACCTCCAAATTCTACCTGATGTCTGTGTTTTAATTTCATCTGAAGGATTTTAAGCATTTTTACCAGACATTTTTACCAGACTGTAAAACAGCAGGGAAATGGTTAGCAATAATTCATGTGATTTCACACTGAAAAATAAGGTTTTCTAGTTTCAGAAAAACACATTTCACCTTGTGCAAAAACAACTGCAATCTGACTGCGAGACACGTGTGAAACATCAGTTTTTGTATTGCATCAAAAGTCTGGTCAATAAAGTTTCTATCTATCTATCTTACTGGTTGCACACAGTAAGATCGGGATGTTGGAGATCTTGTGTCTGAATTGGTCAAATTCCACATGGTTGTGGAATATGAAAGGGATAAAATGCAGTGAGACTTGGTTGCTGCAGAATGCAAATTTCAGTGCTCTACAGCTGAAGACAAATCTGTTTGTGCATTCATTTGTGTCCAGTTTCACAGCCTCTGTGTTCTGTCAGTGTACAGTATCTGGTCCATGTGAGACTTGTGTGGAAAAACTATTTTTGGAGGCTGTTCCACTGTCACAGCAGCCGAGCAGCCCCGAGGCGTCCAGCCCCAGCGGACGCTCCTCTTGTTCCTGCCGGCTGCAGCCGCACGGCTCAGTTGTTCCTCCTTCACAGGACGCTGTACGCAGGTCCTGTCAGGGAAACTGTCTTTGAGGGAAGCCCCGCTGTGGCAGCGGCACAGCAGCCCGCAGGCCGGCGTGCCTCGGCGGACGCCTCGTCTCGCTGCCTCGGTGTGTGATGGACAGTATGTGACGATGCTGGGGACGCCCGGGCTGTTTGGCAGCGGCTGATGGGAATCCTCTCTAAAGGCAGACGCTCGGGCTCCTCTAATTCAAAGCCCTTCCACACAAAGTTGGCTCAAAGTCGGGCGACTAACAAGCTTTAAAACTCCTAGCCAGAGCTTTCATGTCAGCCATCATCGCGTACGCTCAGCTTCGTACACATGCTCGTCCGCTAATGAGAGTTTAGCCTCGGTGCCTCGTCCCCGGCCTTCGTCTCTGGTGGTCGGGCGGCGTGTTAGAGGATGACATGTCAAAGATGCCCTACAGACAAAGTGCCTTTAAAATCCTCACACAGACGCAGACTGTGGCCCTGCCGCCTCGTATAATCACTTATTGTGTGTATGTGATTGTTTGTGTTGAAAATGAGAGCTGGGAAAGTGTGTATGGGTTTGTGTGTGTGTGTGTGTGTGTGTGTGTGTGTGTTCTGTTATGCATGGCTTTGTGAGGACGTCCTCCGCTATAGGGACAAAAAAGTAGATCTTCAAAAAGAAAAACCATTTAAGAATGACTTATCTGTAAGGTCTGTGTAATTTTGTCTGTGTGCCTAACCAAATATGGTTAGGTAGTGCCCACTTCCTGGTCGCATAAAGAAGGATTTCAGCATTAAATATAATTTTAATTTTGCAGTTTGCACAGTCAACAAAAAGGAAGATTATTTGCAGAATAAAATGAGCCAGGATTTTTTTTGTGGAGTAAAACTGAAGCTCAAGATAAGAACATTGGAATCACAAAGGAGTAAAACAAAAGTGTTAAACCCTAAAATTAGGTAATTAGCTTTTAGATGAGGTAGTTATCCCTATGTAACAAGGCTATGGGCCTGAATGTGAGCCATAAATGTTTTACCTGATTGGATTTTATTTCTGGAAATAACAACCAAATGTTTGTGCTTGTTCAACTGTGTGTGTGTGTGTGTGTGTGTGTGTGTGTGTGTGTGTGTGTGTGTGTCCATTCCCTAATTTGTTTGTATGAAGGAAACTTAGTAGATATTGGATATTAGACATTTATGGATCTTTCCTGTAAACTGTTTGTACATCTGTGTGTTGGAGTTGCTCTTCATCGATCGACTGTGCAGGTTCAGAGAATCAGTTCACAAACGCTTTCACTTGTGCTACCACACTGTTGATGTGCCTCACAGACATGTGAGGAGACACATGTGGGAGCTGGGAGAACAGAGATGAAAACAGGAATCCAGAGGAGGACTCGACTGAGGCCCAAACACCAGAGGCAGCGTCTGGTTGTGCCGGCCATGTCGGACAGGCTGCCATCTTGGATCGGCTCAGAGTCCTGATGATTCGCAGCAGCCGACCGCGATGCTCTTGTCTCCTCCAGATGTCTAATTAGAGATGAGATGTGCGATCGTTCACTGCGATGAATGACATGTTTCCACTGAAGCTTGAGGACCGACAGATCGCAACAACCAGGGGAAGTGAGGGAGGTTTGTTTGTGCATGTGGCGTTTCCTGCTAAGGAAAACGTATAGAGAAGGACATGGCGTGACTGCAAACATACTGTGTCGGTAGCGGGAGCGCTAAATAATTCAAGGCCTTTACCTCAGTGTTGACATTCCCAGTAATGGCAGCAGAGAGTGATCCCGCCCAGCTGAGCAGACTCGGGCTGCCGGTTCACTGACTGGCTCTCATTACAAACACATACAAACACAGATACGCTCACTATAAATAGGCCAGTGGCAGGACCTGCTTGTTCTCTCTCCGTCTGCCCCCAGCTCTCTACGAGGGAGAAATTACAGGCTGTTAGTGGAATCACAGTCTGCTGAACCAGTAGCGGGATCGAGCCATTTGTGACACGCTGTGTCATTCATTTCACGTCATTTCTCATCGTTAGCGAGATCTTCGAACAGCCCGACAATCTCTGAGTCATTATGTGAACAGGAAACCATCCATGGAAGCCGAGGGGAGCTCCCAGCAGATCAGAGTTCAATGGGGAAATGAATCAGGGGAATCGAGGAAACTGTTCAGGAATTACGTTTGCAGCAGAGTTCTGACATAAGGGTATTTATCAGGGTATTTATTCATTCTTCTTTTTTCTTTCTTTTTTGCTTTCGGAAAGTTTCATGAAATGGGCTTCATGTCTAAAGGAATTGTGTTAAATATGTGACAGATGAAGACAAAGGCAGAGCAGAGCAAGGACAGCTTAAATGAAAAAACACTTTTGTAGGGTTTTTTTTTAATAACGTCAGTCTACATTCAGCTCATGAATGACGACACGACTGTGAGTTTGCAGCAGCTCGGTGAAGCAATAATCTGTAATAATCCCTATAAAAAAACTGCAAAATGGCATCCAAGGCGTTTCTGATCAAACCAATATTGCATAGCTCCTCCTTTCTCTGGCATAACAGCTTATCACAGTGTCGATAGTTACTGAATCCAACGAAACTTGAGTGCCGACCTTTGAAGATACGTGTGGGTTAAGGACGCTTTGTTCGGCTCCTGGGATACAAAGCTTTTTAGAAAAGATAAAATCCTAATCTGAGAACGAGTGAAACTTCTTTTGGAAGCCTCAAGCCATAATCATCCAGCTGCTGCAGGGGTTCGCTTGCTCCCTTGGGCAGTCTGCAGGTTTGCATATGAAACTGCATGTTATTGGAGATGAATCACCTCCCTCTGACTGAATTAAAGGTTATAAAAAAAACCTGACATTTGTCCACCCACTTGTCTCTGCGGTAGCTGGCATGCGGTGACACTGAGAAATGCCAAGGCGAATGGCAGGGGTGTGTGTGTGTGCGTGTGTGTGTGTGTGTGTGTGTGTGTGTGTGTGTGTGTGTGTGTGTGTGTGTGTGTGACATGAGGTGCGTGCTCACAGAGCTGTATTGTGTTTTTTCTTCTTTTTGTCCAAGCAGCTCAAGTTGTGACAGTGCTGGGACATGACAGTCTATACGTTGCTGCTGCTCTCAACTCTCAAAGGAGAGAGGGGGTAAAAAAAGAAGAGGAACACTGACTGAGGGTGGGAAAAGAAAAGTTTCTTTTTTCCCGTGGAACGTGTGACTTCTGAAGCAGCGGCAGGAGAGAGAGAGGATGTGTCTGTGTGACACGTCAGAGCCTGTGGACGATGAGGGGATCAGGCTGGCAGAGAGAAAGTGGGTTTGTGTTCTGCTTGTCCATCACCACGGGGGATCAGACCAAGCTCTAGTGACAGACTGACCGTGTGTGTGTGTGTGAGTGTGTGTGTGTGTGTGTGTGGGTCATCAGAGGCACAAGATTTATCTGACAGCATAATGTGACCATGCAGCGGCTGTGACACTGACTTATATCCAGGTCTGGTTTTCCTCCTCTGCCCATTCCTTCTTTTATCATGAAATGTAAAAGAAAGAAAAAAGAAAACATATATTTACATATGACACTTCCTATGACACCGTTCAGCACCTCACACATAAAGCTTCTCAGACAAGCTCTATAGGTACACACACACACACACACACGTTTTTTCTTCTTGTGCCTGGTCTCATTCAGAGTCGTGTTGGATGTTTTACTGTGCTGCTCTGAGACGTGAAGCAGGCGAAGGCGGTTTGGATATTTCAAGTGTATTTGCACATGAAAAGAATAAAAGCAGGATAGGAAACACGCAGAAAGAAGGTGAGATGCAGGTGAGGTGAAAATAAGTCACACAACAAAAAAATGAACTCATTTCGTGCAGAGCTTTTTCTTTATTTTTTATTCTTTTACTTGAAGTGAACTGACAGCTTAAATGCAGGTCTTTGTTGGTTTATCAACATTTGGCCAAGAAGGATTGAAGGAATTAACAACATGTGTTCTGTAGTGATGCTTCCCTCTATTCTTTACAGTCTTTATAGTATAGACACAGTACCTTTCCATCAAGTCCACTACTATCAGATACGATATATAGTCAGAATCCCTCCTGGTTGAAATGTCTGTTGTGAATAAAGGCAAATTCTATCCTATTCCATAGTAGATATCATGGCACTCTAACTCATTACTGTGTCTTATACATCAAAGTAAATTTGGTCATCTTCTTCATGCTGCTCAGCCATTAGTATGTCTTGATTTTAAAGGCTATTCTTGAGGCTATTCTTCGATCTCATCTATCATCTCGTTAAATCCTGAATAATGGAGCCTACAGTCTCTGTTCTCAGGGATTTTCTGCATTTCACTGTTCCTGAGGTCAGAACAGATATGCGGAAGAAATCTTCAAGGTTTTCTGTTCCTTCAACTATTTGTTATTTGTATCTTATGTATTTGTTTAATGTGGCAATGTGCTCAAACTGTCTTGTAGCTCCATGTGCTGCCATTCATGGTCAGGTCTCTCTAGTAAGAGGTCCTTGATACTTTGGGACAAAAATGGTAAAATAAAGGTTCAATATCCTACTTCCTCTGAAGGACGCAGGCATCTGTATGGTGTCCCAGAAAAAGAGTGTCCTCTCTCCTCAGGAGTTTCATAACCTCAAGACTTTGCCCGACCCAGAGTTATGGAAAATTACCCACAGCCTCCACCTGCGCAGAGATTTATTTTCCTTTATGGAAAATTAAACTCGTAGCTAAAACAAATGACGCGTCAGGTAAGAGAGAACAACTAGCATCAATCTTCGACACATATTACAGCAGTTTTCAGTTCTTCTGGCAAGAAACAATCCCCCAAAATCTCTGGAGCGGCCTGAGGGCCAAAGAGCTCAGCTCTGCACTCTTCCTGGTCCGAGCTGGAAATTACAGGCTAATGATGCTGGCCCGGCTGCACACGCGGCTGATGGAGGGAGATTGGGCTGACAACACTGATAACACTGATCGCTCCATCTCGGCCGACGCTCTCATCCGTCACTCTGCACCTCCTCGACGCAAAGCTCCCACATCTATCTGTCTCGGAGGAGCGGCACACGCCACCGGCTCGGGCCTTTGTCACCGGCGCCAGAAGCTAACCTGTCGCTGACGACTCCCCGACGCTCCGCTGCAATCTGTGCCGCCTCGCAGGCCGAGCAGCAGAGAGGGAGTGTGGAGCCTCACATACAGAGAGGAGACTGTGTATATGAGATATTTGAAACAAAGTTGCTGAAAGCCAAATATAGTTTGTTCAGGAGGATAATTCAACATTTAGTGCCCATTTACTGGAGAAAAATAGATGTGAACGGTGTGTTTATGACTGTGATTAGAGATGAGACAAATACAGCCGAAGCTGTGAAATCATCAGATCACACAGGATGTTTCACGCTTAGAGACATCATTAAAGAGGGCAGTACAGGCAAGGTGGAATAGGATAGAATAGAATAGAATAGAACAGGCCTTAATTTATCCAACAATTTATCAAATATGCAGAAAGACAAGAGGCAGATAAGTGGCTCTTCAGGTATGAAGAGGACTGAAATTCAATTACACTGCATAATTAGGAACTGTAAAGATATAGATAGAAGTATATCAATCAGATAAACCCTAGACTCTGCCTCCTGATGACTTCATCTAACGTTAACAATGACTTCTCTAAATAAACCTGCAGAACGAATTCAGGTAGAAAAGAGATCCGAGTTGCTTTTATTTGTTTCATCTGTCGCTTCCAACATTTCTATCAAAGCGGAGACAAACATTTCACGCCTGAGGAAATATTGAACCTGTGATGAGGAAAAAAGAAAAACTGGAAAGATGGAGCAATGTTTGGCTGGTTTGATTATGTCGTCTGGGATTGGAGACCTCTGTGTGAGAGGGATGCATGACTTATTTATATCTGGCTGATAAAAGCTTTTTCAGTGGCTGTTCAAAGCCCCCTGGGCTAATTTGTACTCATCACTAAACTCTCACCCACTTTGATCATTATCATCTGTGTGTTTAGCCTAAATACACCAGTTTATGGTGATGATGATGATGATGATGAGGAGGAGGAGGAGGAGGAGGAGGAGGACAGGACCTTGTTAGTGTCCTTTTTCTCTTTTTGCAGAGCCCTAACTTTTTGTGGCCTTGTTAACCCTCAGAATGTGTGGTTAAATGGGAGCCCTGGGGCACTTTGCTGGTTTGAGAGCAGGTCAGGATTCATCTCAGCGCTGACTTGTCAAAGTGTGTGAGGGTGAAGAGTGTCCAGGAAAAAAAAACCTGCGGCTGTCAGGAAGTGACAGCTGCTGTGTCTCCAGTTTGTTTGGATCAGGCAGAAGAAGGTTCACAGGTTCACACACCACAGACGAGGCAGCCACATCACTGACAGCTCAGCGACGTCTTCATGTGAGCCCCCGTGTATCTGAAACCCTTTAACACCAGGTTCCTCTTCTTCACAAACCTGAATCAACATGTAGAACATTTTAGAGCCTTCCCTGCTCTTGAGATGCTCATTTTACATTGGTGTGAACTGTGAATTTGTCCATGGCTGATTCTGAGAGGAAGAATAAGAGAATGTCTTATTCATTCATTCATTTCCAGTAAAAGTTTGCTTATGGTGATCATGAGAATCATTGGTACTGCTGATAATTGTGAGACAGGATCCAGAGTATTTAGAATATGTTACTTAGATTGAGCAGTCAAACAGACGACTGTATGTCACAGATAACACAGTGGAGCATGTACACTGTGACCTCTAGTAAAGTCATTCATTGTCTCGCCTCCTTTGTGCCAGAGCATTGTCTCGGGGGATGCTGGGGCGAGTACACCAGGGCCGGAGTCCATCTCAGGGACGGATGAAGCCTCTCGGCTGGGAAAAATTAAAAGGAGAAATAAAGAGCTAGATAATTAGATTGATGTCCCTCCCTGTTTGTTGACTAAAGATGATCCCTCTGATGTTATCTGCACAATCACAGCAGCTCGTTACGGCAGCCGCAGTAAAGCGAGGCCCTGATAACTGTCTCATTGACGGAGGCAGCAGAGCCTCTCTGTGGGCCGCTAACTAAGACAGATATTCATGTTTAATTCATCTGTAGCCCTGTTAATTTGGGACAAGTAACTTGATTTCGCACTGCACATGGTCAGCTCCCCTCGGCGGGGAGCTTGACAGTTGCTCTGAGACTCTGAGCTTCCCTGCAACACTCGAGCGGCTCCGCCGGCTCGACATGAAAGTTTCTGTAAGGAGGACCGAGGCATCTCGACTCTGGGGCTCTCACCCAGAGCTGCGCTCAGATGGTCCCATGTTTTATCCAGAGCTGCGTGAGCTCAGCCCCTGCTATTTATAACAGGAGGGAGTGTTTCAGTGCAAATATGGGTTTAATGCTTGCACACACAAAGGAAGCTAAATGGATCTCTTGAACGAGGCTGACACAGCTGCAAAACTTGAAATTGAAATTATCTGCAGCCTCAAAATGACTCAAAGCAAATTAAACATCTGCTAGACGTCTGAACATCTGCCACACGCTGCTCTGCGAAATGGAAAACGTGAAATAAAACCCGAGTCAGGTTGAAGAACAACATGTCACTGAGGCCGTTATTTATCATCAGTCGTCGTAAATCAACGAACTAAAACTTCAATTATTCAGCCAGTCGTTATCCAATCACATCGACTTCCTGTCAATACGTGATTTAGACTTAGACTGCTCTCTATCGTGACTTTGACTGAAACATATAAAATGTATATCATAACGTGATTTATTCCTAACAGCAGACTGGCAGAAAAGAAATGGTTGTAAGATGACAGAAACAGGAGAAGATTGTTGAATTAGCATTTCAGTTCTATGCAGGTAGAGCAGTACTGCTGCTAAACAGTTAGCAACACTCAAATGTGGGTAATGTGAAACACGGCAAGAATACAAATATTTTACAATGCAAAAAACATAAATTAAAGAAATACGGCTTATTGAAAACATACTAATAAACTCATATGAAATGTTATTCTATAGGCATATTCAGGGTGTCTAATAGTCCAGAATGTTCAGGAAGGAGAACTATGCAGACATGAAGTTTTCCTTTGTTTGTTTCTTTTTTCTTTTTTTTGTTCGAGCATAATTCTTCACAAAGAATATTCCAGAGCAGATCTGCTTTCACGTGGTTTTGATTTAAGCAGATGTTATCACAGGATTTATTTCACATCTCCGGAAATCATTTCACTTCAAGACAAAACACAAACAAATCGAGGATGTAAAATGACTCCCACGCGGGACTGAGATGTCTTCTGCCTGGAGAGGAGCGTGGCTATGGAGCCATATTTCACCCTGCTATTCTTTACGCTCTGACTCTCTGAAAGCAGATATTAAGATGACACGTCTAATCCTCTGTGGGCGAAGCAACGCTCCAAAGTTTCCCCCCCTCGCGACAGCAAAACTCGTGACTCCTTCCCAGCGCAGTCCTGGTGTAAGATCGCTGCTTCAAAGCGCCGTGAAGCCCACATTTATCAAATCTCAGCGAAAGCCGAGCAGAATTTCATGGCACGACTCTTCACCCCGCGGCAAGATAAAGTGCCACTTCTGCAGCGAGCGCAATCTGCATCCCGACGACTATTTCGAGAGGAGCGCATTCACTTATCTGTCTCGCCAAAATGGCCACCGGAGACCAGCGGTGTGTGCGTGGCGTCCCGAGGCAACGTGTGATTATGCTATCAAGCAGCTATTCAACAGCCATTATTTTATTGTCACACAGGATGAGAGGACGCAGGGAGCGAGGGAAGCCGGAGGAAGCCGGGGCAGGCTGCTGGTCCTCGGGGGAAGGAGCCGCCTCAGGGAGGAAGCATCACAACACATTTGTCTCCGGCTGTTTACCTGCACCAGGAAGGAGCAGGAGCCTTAATGCACACACACACACACACACACACATTCACACACAACCTCTAATGACATAATGGAGACACCGGAGCACCGGAAAAACTCTCCCATTATGTGTGTCTGAAGATGGATGGATGCTCTCAGGAATCTCTTCCCCTGCCAGCGTCTGGCTGGGTCTTTCCTCCGGGCTGAAATGATGGATAAGAGTTGAAAGTGACAAAAATATTCAATTGGAGTTTCAGCATTTCTCAAAAAGATTTGAGGCAAATGGGGTCAACTTTTGAACCTCGGTTTGAGGCTATAAAGCTGTGGCACTGGTTGAGGGGCTGCATCGGCATATGTCCACAAAAGGATTATTTTATGATAATAATGTCATTTTAATGTGGTATCATATCATATCGTGTTATGTCATGTTATATTTTGGATGCATTCATTCCAGTAATAATATTGTCATTGATAATTAGCATCAAATACTCCCACTGAAATGTAGAGGTGTCTGGGTTCCTTAGAGTTTAACACATCTGGTGATTGGGTTTCAAATCAGACTAAATACAACAATTTATATAAAAAAAACAAGATCTCTCACACTTTCCAGCTGTGATCATCGTAAAATATTTTAGTCTTGAGTCAGTGTGCTATACAGCAGGTGTGTCCTCCTAGAACAGGCAAAGGAAGGATGCATAGGAGGCTCTCATTTGGAAGAGCCTTCCAACTGGGACAGACCCTGTTGTTGGAACGTGTACGTCCCCTGAACGATGCATCCTCTGACCTGAGACTCAGCTACAGTCTACACAGCTCTCTTCATGTTATTCCCCATACACGCTGGTGTAAATTTCATATCTGCACAAAGTCAGAATGTGATTTCACACAGTAAACCTGTGTAAAGCCGCCCATATATGATAAAATGCATCTAGGAATTTACTTGCCCTGCTCTACACTATCAAATCACTCCGTACCTCTAATAAAAGCCTCAAAATGCTATTGATTTTTCTGTGGGGTGGGGGAGTAGGGATGGGGGTGGGGGGTGGGGGGGGTCTACTTTGATTCTCATTGACTTCCCAGTATAAATGCACAGTCAAACACACGCTCTCATTGTGAGGAGCCTTTCAAGAAGATGGATATTAGGAGTGTATGGTGGGGTTTAATGGAGTGGATGCCATGAACTCGCAGCCAGGACTGATTGCTCTGGAGCTTCGAGAGCCGCTCGCTCTCTGCAAACGTCTCGGATCTGGACTTAAACTAATTCTGGTTCAGTGTGGGGAATGAGAGAGGTTACATCCCAGCGCTGTAACGCTCTCCAAAGGGAGGAAAAAAAGCAATCACGATACATCCGACCATTATGCTCACAAGATGGAAGATTGATTAATACCGTGTTTGTGAGTGTATGAGAAGCAGCAGGAAAGCAGCACGAGAAGATTTATTACTCGCGAGAGCGAGAAACACGAGGGGGCGAGTTGATAACACAAAAATTAGATGACCTTTACTGTCTGCTCTGAAATTCCCGCTCTGATTGTGTTTGTCATGTTTGCGGCAGAGCAGCAGATGTGAGCAAAATGAGCCTGATCAACAATGAAAGGAGGGAGAAGATGAAATCGCATCCTTTCAGGTAACGCTTTGTCACCGGCGTCCGCAGCTCGTGTTAAGGCCTCTCCTGGTTCCGACGCCTCCTCTAATGGACTGGTTTATTTTCCTCATGAATGCTTGATTTCACCCTCAGCAGGTTCTCAGCACTGCCACAGTTCAATAAAGCTGCGTTCACCAGCAACACAAGCCCGCTTTACACTTCCAGCTTTGTATCTGTGGTTTCAGCCGTTTTCACATTGAGTTCCTAGCATGAATTTCAATAGTCTGAGTAGTCATAAAACGGTGGAGATGGTGTTAAGTTCTCCATGTCAGTTGCATGCTTTGTCTTTTGATGGAACAACTGCAAAGATTCAGACAAAAGATCAGACAATGTGACAGAATGAAAGTGAGTCAGAGTTCCTCTTATGAAGAAATTATGAAGAAATCTTCTCTTCTCTTCTCTTCTCTTCTCTTCTCTTCTCTTCTCTTCTTTTCTCTTCTCTTCTCTTCTCTTCTCTTCTATCAGCTTTCGCTTATTCATCTAACTCTCAGAAAAGAAAATAACGCATGTATTTTCAAATTACCTTGATCGTTTTGCAAAGTTCAAAGCAAACTTTAGAAATTCTTTCTTTAGAAGAAACTGGTCCAGTTTCAGATTTACGTTACACTGCTGCAGCTCGTTCATCTGAATCAAGCCATAGATGCAAATCTGAACTCCACTTCTGAATTATTGATAGTGTCTATGCTATGGAGGAGCAGCTGACCCCAAAAACTCCAAATGTCATAGGTGTTAATGAGAAAGACAGTTCTGAGTGTCTGGAGAAATGTCACACGGCGGAGGTCAGATAGAGGCCAAGCAGAGCGCAGCCTCATTTGCACTGAGAAAAGTCAGAAGCTTTGGGTTCGGAAAGTGCATCAAGGGTGTGTGTGTGTGTGCCTGTGTGTGTGCGTGTGTGTGTGTGTGTGTGTGTGTGTGTGTGTGTGTGTGGGAGCTTGCAGCCAAAACAGAGAAATGACTAAGATGCTCTCAGATTCCAGATTCCCAAACTCTACAGACCATGGTCCTTACAGAGGGCTCTTTGATGAAGGTGAAACACCCTCAGGAATCTACCACCAGTTCAGTTGCCATGATTTACAAACGCTCAGATAATCTCATGAGTCTTGAGTGAGGTGCACAGACGACAGATGAGTCCAGGAACATGTGAGCTGATGTGCTCCAAGGTTTCCCCTGGTCGTGGTCATGCAGAGGAGAAGATACCATACCTCCCTATGGTACTGTGAGTTAGCAGTTAGCAATTAGCTGTAGAGACCGTGACCTCTCTCTCCCCTCCTGCTCAGGGGGAGAATCTATGAATATGCCGAGTCAGCGTGTCACAGTTTCTGCATGAATTTGTTTAACCAAGTCTGATCGCATTAATGATGAGCTTTCCGTCCGCCTCCATCGACTTTCCCTGGAGAGACGAGATGAGACAAAATAAACTTTATTGATCCCTGAGGGAGAGGAGGCTCGGTGCAACCATGAAGCATAGAGACGTCAGCGTGCTGAGAAAAGATCTGAAGATAGTCGCAATGAAAAGGCAATGGTGTAGGAAGAATGCAATAAAGTGAAAACTATATTAAAGATCGTGCTGATTTTTAATAACCACGGGGGAACACAAACAATGAGAGGTTAATGCTGGTGTCATATGTTGCGTGTTCTCTCCTCTCTCTCTCTCTCTCTCTCTCTCTCTCTCTCTCTCTCTCTCTCTCTCCAGATGTCCAATCCAGAAATAAAGGCCATTAAAGCCCCAAAAATATGCTACAAAAGAATAACAAGATGGGTCCAGACATCCATGGTGCCCTGAGGATGAAGAACTTTGCTAAACATCTGTGTTTTTATATTGTTGTGGTGAACATGGTGACACAGGATCCTCTGTTTACGGGACATTTAGAAGACACTGATATTGTTTTTGACTGCGAGCAGGGGGAAATGAATGTGATCTCACTGTGTGCATCCCATTAACTGTGGACACAGGATTTGCCTCTGCAGCTCTGCAGCTCTCCAGCATTGGCATGTGTAGGTTTTTGGATGTTGTATAAGCTTTTTTACTCTGCTAAATGGAGGTTTGGAAACACCTCTGCTCTCCGCCGTGATCCACTCCTGCCATTCTTCTCGGCCACAAAAGACATTTTAATGTTATGTAATCTCTCCCTTAACAGAAGCAGCCTGAGGATATTTTTTTCTCTCGCCTCCTCTTCGAGGTAAATCAGTAAAATGAGATTGATAACGATTTTCAGGATGAATATTGAATGTCACGTCTCTGCAGCTTTTTATTTTCTGTGCCAGACAGAATCTGTAAAGCTTCGTGCAGAAGAGTCAAACACTATTAGAATATGTTAAAAAATACAGAATTAATAGAAAAACATATTGCACTTCTTGTATCAGGTTAGATTAAGTTAGAGTCATATCCTGCGTGAACTCTTTCAAAGGTTGTTGTTGTCGGAGCAGTGGGATTCATACTGTGAGGCGCATCAGATAAAGCCTTAATAACTTTGCGTAGCAAAACGTTAATTTAAACTTTCTGATATTTTCCGAGGCTTCGGGCCACTTCCAACTCTCAATCAGTAATTAACATTCACGCTGTGAAAGCTTGAAACAACAGAGCACAGCCTGTTCCACCCCGTACAATCAGCCAGGAGCCAAATGTTTATGCATCAGAAACTTTGAAATTAAGCTGGTGCAGCTCCTGACTTGGCCTCGGTTTCACCCCTCACAAATGAAGCAGCAAAACAAGCACACGTTTCAGTTCTTTAACAGCATTTGTTCTGTGTGTCACCACTTAGATTAAATATGAAGACGTTCACCCCAAGAAAACCGTGCATGATTCATCTCCCGAACAGCACAATCTCTGACTCTGAAGACTTGTTCCCATTCAGACTGGGATACAGCTATTACATTACGAGCAATACGATATGGTGAGGTGGTAAAGTGTGAGCTCACAATGGGCCGAGCGGTGCCTGCAGCCTCTGTGGCTGTGGAGGAAAACAGCAGGCGATGCTGCAGATGACGTGTTCTCTTTCTCCTCACGTCCTGCACATCAGGCTTCCCTTTGAAGCTCTGAGAGATGGATGCTCACCCCCTCATTCTTCTGCCTCATACTCCAGTCTATCCCAGTGTGTGCGTGTGTGTGTGTGTGTGTGTGTGTGTGTGTGTGTGTGTGTGTGTGTGTGTGTTTATTTTGCAGGTGGTTTCTCTGCATCAGCAGACATTCATCTTAAGGAGACAACAGTTGTCAGATAGGATCCCCTACTGATACAGCAGCAACATATTTGGAGAGGACACATAAAATCATCTTAATGGTCCTCTGCTAATAACAAACAAAACAAACAGTTTTTAAAGGATTTATCTAGAGATGGAGAAGAAAGGGCAGAGTAATACTGTATACACCCATTAGACCCAGCCTGCAATTTTAATTACACTCAGCCCTGAACAACCCACAGAAGAGGGCAACACATCATTATTTCAAATGAAAGGGTTGAAGTATACTTAAAGGTCCAGGGCCAAATATTGTAGAAATGTTTCATTGAGTCTTCAGAAAAGAAAAAAAGCTTCAGAAGATCGATTGGAGAGATTTTGATGGGATTTGATAATGATGATGGGATATCACTAAGCATGCTCTGCGTCGCTGGGCTGTTCCAGAGGGTAACTGTGTATAGGAAATGGATGGATATTGACTCAGCTGAAGAAATGACCCAATAAACAAGAAAGGCCGCGGGCTGATTTAATGTACGACAAATGTCAGGGGAATATCCAGAATAAACAGCACAAATAAGCAAAGAAATACACAAATAAGGACATCCCGTCATTGTTCCCCGGTGGTAAGAATCAGTTCTGCCTTGACAGTAATTGCATTACGTCATGCGTCATAAATCGTCAAATTAAAAGGCACACATGACATGATAAAAGGACCATCCATCCGCCGCTCTCAGTATGTGACCTTTGAGAATGCGTCACTCCCAAACTTTCATTCAACAGTGACAGCATGTCCGATAGAGACAAAGCACCCCTGAAAACGTAATAAGAGACAGAATGGTGCTGTAGGACAGATGGTGAGAGGCAGTGACATTTCAGATTCCTCGTTCCATTTCTACAGTCGACCCCCCCGAAGAACGTGCGAGCAGTGATTTTCAGCCCGATCCAACATTTGAAAGGGAACCGCACACGCCAGTCCGCTCTCTCTATCGATGACAACTGCCACGGGGCACAGTGACAGTCCGCCGCCCATTATTCCAGTCTGGACCCAGCGCCATGCTGGGATATGTGCCGCCCAGCCGTGAAAACAGCCCCAGTCAGCTAAGAATTAAATGTCAAGGACTTTCCTTTCCAAACCAACTCTGTTTTCAGGGGCCAAGTGAACAGTTGCTGTGTACTCCAACAACAGGACGGCAGGCCTATGGGATTTGAAAAATACAGTCACATTTCCATTGAAATCTCTCTCTTAAAGCTGCATTTCTTCTGGAACTAGTTCTTGTTTGAAGCTTATAATGATACCGAAGGTAAATGATTGCCCTGTTTTGATTGGCTTGTCATATTTTGCAGACACTTATCCTTGTGGCTTGTGGCTAACAAGCTAAATGCTACATGCTAGGCCCAGTGCTAACTGGCAACATGCTACAGTAGTCCCGATGCTAACTGACTGAGGGAGCTGGCTTCATGCAGGTTTCTCAATAGTAAAAAAACAAGTTTTAAAAAATAGATTGTTTCATTTGGTTTATTATTTCTATGACAGAAGCATCTGGAACAGTAGGCCACAGAAACCATTTAGTTGCAGGTACTAAAGCTTCCTGCCACTAAGAGTCCTTCAACAGCTCACATGTTTAAAAGAGCGGGACATTTGCTTGGGTGTATATTTCTGATGAAGCACACTTGTGTCTTTGAGTGTTTATATTCCATCAACTAGCTTTGTTCCACTCCAACGGCACACGTTAATTAAACCACCACGGATGAATTTATTCTATTATTGGATTCTCTCTGCTTGTGAGTATCCCAAATGTGTCTGGGTCCCCGTGCGCTTCATGCGTTGGTGCAGCTCAGTGCAGTGTGCTGGGACTGTGCAGGAGAAAACAATACGATGGTAATCCTTAACAAAAGACAGGAAAATTGGACCTGAATATGTTGCCCTCTTTCCCTTAGGACAGTATTCCCTTCAGCAGAGACTGACAGAAGATGGATTTACTTATTATCGTGCCTCTGCATGCCAATGAGCAAGACACAGGGAATCAATATCTCCCCAGGAAAAGCGTGAGGGCCATACAAATGCATGCTCAAGCCAGGTTACAAACCAGGCAAATCACCACTGCACGAGTAGGCAGAGAGGACTTAGAATTTGTATTCTCTCAGCTTTATGAATTATTAGACAGTTGCTAGGAAAATTACCACATTAATTAACTGCCAATAGCCTTCTTTTGTCCTCAATGTTTTGCATAATAACCTCATTTCAACCTGCCGGATCTGCCCTCCGTGAGCCCTGCTGAATAGGTCTCTGAACACAATTAAGGTTTTAATTGTGGGCCACAACAGAAATTTACAGCAGAGCATAGGGAGCGTTTCTAGCATAGGAAGGCCAAAGAGGGTGAACAGCGTGATCGGTTGAACGATCAGAGCGGAGAGGGTGAAACATGCTGGAGCTCTTTCCTTCCTTCAGCTGGTCAATCCTGGGAACCATCACAACAGGAAGGAGCACATAGTTTCCATTAGGAACACCAAACCTTTGCAGGAAGTGTGAACTAAACTTGTATTTTGTATTTTTCCTTCTGCAATTAAACAACTACCTTTGATTGAGGCTAAAAATGGTAAATTCACTCTCAAAATGCTTTAGAATAGAATAGAATAGAATAGAATTAATCGTTGTTGTCCAGCTGGGGTGGAAAATTGCCTTTGGCTCACAAACATAAGCTCAGTTATACATAACAAAATCCAATTACTCTTAAGAACAGAATCAGATTTTAACAAACGATTCACATTCACATCCATCCACAGAGTGGTGAAACAGACAACCCTACGCAACCTGTCTGCTCTGACGGTACCAGCACTGTTGGTATTGTTTGAGGTTCAGCACTTTGTCAAATGGATCGAATCTGAGCTTGAGCCATTCACAGTTTCTGTGATGAAGGTGTTTCATCCTCTGTTGATGGTTCTCCATTATGAGGAGCTCTGTACGTCACATTATGAATCTAATCAAAGTGATAATGTTACTTTCTGTAGCCTCAAAAGGTGAAAGAAACTTGTATGGCGTGTGATGTTTTTCTAGCTTTTAGCCCAGACACGTTTCATTCTCTCTACCTCCTAAACTCTGCACCAAAAAGCCTTCATTCAAAAGGCCTTCCAAAAGAAGCATGTCTTTCATCCAGTCTCCGGCTGAAAAGATTCGGGCGTGTTGCATGAATGTCCATAAAGTCCTCCAGTGAATTCACCAGCAGACAAAAAAAAGGACGCCTCAAGTTGTAGATGTCAGACTTACACGAAATGCAGGAGCTGGAACAAGCAGAGATAGGCCAGTAATTGAAAAGAGGAAGCATACTCCACTCAGAACCATCCACTTGTGTCAGCACTTTGTGGATATTTTTTCTTTTTCTTTTTTTTTTTTCTGTCCTTGGGAGCTTTTCAGCCATCGGGGGTGCAGTGGCATTCACGCGGTAAGTGGATAGGCTCTATTTACATTGTCACGGACAGATATGTGCCCTGCTGCACACCTCTCTTATCCAGACTGCTCAGGGAACTAAACTTACATCAGGTTTGCGTGTGCTGCCTGCCCACACAATCCCCTCCCCAGCTCGCTGCTTCACCACCTGGATGACCCCCTCATTCGCTTCGCTCCAATTCAAGATACTGTAGCAGGAAGGGAACGCGCCCGACCCATTGTGCACTGGCTCTCCAATGCACTCGATAGGAGCTGTGTATCTCGGATGTTTATCCCTGTTCCTGCTTTGTGTTGAGATTATTGAGAGTAACAATAATCCCTTTCGGCGCTGTAACGCGTCCGCTGGAGGATGATCGACATGCCGATAGGGTTCCTCCACCTCAATCTTCCATTCATGAGTCCATGACTGGTGGACAAGTCATCCGTTAGCAAGGAGCTGAGACAAGCTTCTCAGCAGCAAATTAGCAGGGCTTTGCTCATTGTGCTTTTGCCACAGGCCACACTCGAAGGGAAAAGAGGGATAAACAGAGCCAAATAAAGCCATGAGCCTTCCACATCTGATTTGGCTTCTTTTTTAAGTCTATTTTAGAGAGTGCTTCTCAGCTGTGATACTGAATGTGCTTCAATGCTCCACATAAGTTCACGTGAGACTGACATGACAGATGTGATGCTGTGATTGATGTGTGGATGTATTCGCCAGCAAGTGGTAGCAGCAAATTACAGCTTTCATCTCATGCTGGAAGAGGTTAAGGTTTAAATGAGGGAGTGTGTGAAGCATCTGAAATCCAACAGTATGGCATGTTCCTTCCTCTGCCGGCAGCCATCACATATAGTGATCCTTCGTAAGCATAACCATCAACAATAACAGGGGTTCAGGTTTCATTCTCATTAAACTAATGTCCCTCTTCCCACACAAACTCTGTTTTGTCTTGGTTCACATTTCCTCCGCTTATGTATCAAGTTAAAATGGTCTTTATTTTTAATCCTAGTGTCACAATATGAGACTCCTGAAGTTCAACTTTCCAAGAAAACTGAAAGCTACTCTCTCAGGATCATGAACATCAAACTGTCAGTGAATGCCTTTATGTTTTGTTTTGTTATTTTTTTTGTTTTTCTGCATCTCAGTGTTGGGGAAAAATACAGATTTTAGCTTGAAATCGTATCTGCAGCAAATCTCAACAAAAACTAAAGAAACAGAAAAATAACAATGCTTCTTATGCTCCAACAACTCTCCTGTAATCCCCTCCTTAGCTGACAAGAGACTGCAAAGTTTTACCATGATGTCTAACTTTCTCTCATCTGTTTTTATCCCCATTAAAAAGAAATGTCGCTGCAGCTCAGCTGTGACATTCAGAAAGCTCTTTCCTCGTGAGTCTGACTGAATTTCTTTGTTTTAGTAAATAAGCCAAAACTGCAGGAATGTGGCAATTACATCCAGATCATTGCTGCGTTATGTCAGTGCTGAATATGTGCTTAAATGACAAAAACAACCCGACATGAATGTGTATTAACATTTTATTTTTCTTACAGAGACGCCTGTAGTGGCTGTAACTCCGTGGTATTATTTGGATTGGATGTCTGGCTGTTTCCAGATTGCTTCTCTTCGTCTTATTTTCCCTGTTTTTATTGTATGTGTCCTGACAAGCGTTTCCTGAAGTGCCTGCTGTGTCTGTATTGGCCACACACAGATACTATGAATCTACAGCGAATGCTTAGAAAGTAGGGCAGCCATTTGATGCCACAATAAACGGAGTAATTCAGACTCCCTGTCACATGATAGACAGTCAGATCGTAGACAAACCCCAGTCCCAGTTTTGGTGTAAATAATGTCCTGTGATGACAGATCCAGCGCTGCCTGGCTGATTGGAGCTCCTTCGAGTCTTCCTCACCCTCAGCCCCCTCCGATCTGCCCTCCGCTCTGCAGCGTTTTTACACCTACTGAATCATTCATCTGTTCATCTCTTAAACAAATAGGCTCCATGCTTTGATTTGTTATTGTTGTCAGAGCTGTGAGGATCCAGCGTGGCCAAATGGTCATCTCAGTTTAGCATTTTAAATGGTTTCCATGAGAACAGGAGATTGTGATCGTGAGGATCGTGCCAGTAATGCGGAATTGTCTGTGTCTCTTTTTTTTTTTAATACAGAACTGGGATTCAGAAGCTGTAAATTGCAGATATACGCTCATATTTTGACAGGATACTTGACGGGGGTTTCTGTTTTGGAGGTCTGGATATGGTGCTTTTGTGCAGTGTAAACTCTGTGAATGTAGTTTCTCCTCCCGCTTATTTGGTTTGATAACACTGAAGGAATCTCTTTTCATGTCAGAGATAACTCCATAATTCTGCCCTCCAACACTGAGCAGGTGGAGTTTATGTGTGTGCGCTCTCACCAAGTCTTGGCTTCCCTGCTGGCAGACCAAAACATGGCTCCGCTTGTTTGTGTTCTAATTATGAGAGACAAATAACTTTATTGCACACCAAAAATGGTACCTCACATAAATTTAGTATTTCCTTTGTTTCCCACAGAAGGATGAAGTGATTACATTACAGCCTTTTGTGCGGCTGTCATTCTCCCCCCTCGTTGGTGAGCGTCCTCCAAACAGCCTCTGCTTTGTCATGCCAGAAGACGGAAAAAAATTATATTGACATCTTTCTTCTTCTGGTGGCGTTAATATATTCAGAGCGACTGCGGTGTTATGGTATTGTGAACGCGGCACTCCTCTCTTCCCTCCCATCCTCTGTGCCTGCTCTTCATCGCTTCCCAAGATTTCTCTCCATCTGCAAAGACAAATGAAACCAAATGAGGTCTGCTGTGCTCCCAGTGCCAGATCCATCTCCAGTGTGGATGGAGCTCACAGTGGAATCATGTCACGATTGCCCAAAACAATCAAGCCCCAGCTTTGTGAATGCAGGCTGAAGTGGTGCTGCACTGAACATCATCATCATAACCTTGAAAGACCTTCGCTGGCAGAGAGGAGAGAGTCAACAGGGCCTCGGATCCATAGCTGTGCACATAGCGCCCTCTGTTGATTTCCAAGGGGAGAGAACAGCAGCACAGATGGGATGTTTGTGCACGCAGCCTGTGTCATAAAAATCACATTATAGGTCTTATTATTGATCGAGTAACAAGGGGCATAAATCTCCTGAAGCCTTGTCAGCATGGTTAAGAAGGTGGAAATAAAACCAGCGCAATGAAACCACCATCAACAGAGCACTCATCTTAATACATTCTGTTGTTCAATTAGTTTCTGACAGATGCCTCATCTCTCTTGTGGTCATTATGTCCCCTAACCAATGTCTTGCCAATCTGATGATCTGAATCTGCTGATCTCAGGTTTGGTCAATATTTGATATAATTACGATTAGTTTTATCATTTGTCGATGGACACATGGAGTTTAATAAGAATTAATATCACTGAATGACTGGTCATGATCACAAATAGAAGACGCTGAAATGAGGTTTCTTCAGAGGGTTCAGAGATAATGTGAGGCGCTCAGAAACTAGTAAAGTAGAGCAGCTGCTGACCTCATGTCCTGGACCCTGAGAAACAGTGGATAATTCCAGATTTCCAGAAGATCCAGAATTTGTGAATCTCCAGTAACAAATCACTGTAAGTGTTTATCAACAAATATTTAAACTATTTGAATAAAAAATGCAACCTAGTACACTAGTACGCAAGTACACACTTGTATTATATCAATTAATATAGCCCATGTGCAATTTTGTAATTTTCAATGCAAATAAACATTACTGTAGTCTGTAAAACAGCAAGACAGTTCTTTTCAGAGTAATGTGTATGTCTGATGCACTGGGTAGTAGACTGTATATAAAAGATGGACGTAGTCCGACAAATGAAGCAAAGTCGGGTTTTCTTGCAATACCACGGAGATCCGCTAGGCCTCACACCGGCTTCAACTACTCCAGCGACTCACACTCCTGGCTTCATTCAGCGTCCTTCGCAAACCAATGGGTGACGTCAGAGAGGGGGGGGGGGGCTTCGTAGTATCACTTGCTATAGATTGTGTTTAAACTCAGATTTACAATATTTTCTCTAAACCAACGTTTTTTTTATTTACGGGACATTTTACGGACAATTCAGTGGCAACCTGCCGACTCTACACAATATTGATTTTATTTTGAAGTACATCCTGTACTTCCGTGTTTGCGTCTCTCCTGCGTGTGTCTGCAGCAGATCGTTAGCCGTGTTGTAGCTTCTGTTTTAACGTCAACAAACATGTCCCTGGAAGTGGAATCCGCGGAGTAAGTAGTTTAGCAAGTTTCTTTAAAAGTGGGACGGGTTTGATATAAACTCACTCGCTCATAAATCCTCATTTGAGGGCATTATTTGTCGGTAAAGGCCCCAACCAACGCTGCTGTGCGCTAGCATTAGCATGCTAAGCTAAGCTAACACACACATAGATCTCTGCTAGTGCCCAGTTTTCATCGTAAACACGTTCACATATCTCGCATGTCACTACGTTTTGTGTTTTTGTGCTATCGTGTCTACGTGCGTCTTGTTCTCACCATAATTACCATCTTAGATTGTGAACTCGGTGTAACTTGGCTCAGTGTATATCATGCAATGATCTAAACTGCAGTTTGTTTGCTTATACACTGCCTATATATCTTTTTCCCCCACAGTGTGATCCGTCTGATCATGCAGTACCTGAAGGAGAACAACCTGCACCGGACCCTGTCCATCCTGCAGGAGGAGACCACAGTGTCTCTGAACACTGTGGACAGCATAGAGAGCTTCGTTGCAGACATAAACAGTGGTCACTGGGACACAGTGCTGCAAGCCATCCAGTCCCTCAAGCTGCCCGACAAGACCCTCATAGACCTGTATGAACAGGTGAGATCTGGCTGAATGTGATACGTAATTCATATTGTGCTTATCTGATCCTGGTCCTCATGGCACCACTCCATACTGCCAAATCATTTCAGTTGCCAGATAGTTTAAGAATCCACTTTCACCTGGATACTGGTATCCCTAAACCCACCTCTTAGTTCAGGGAAAAGTTGCCAAGCTCAGTTGTCATGTGACTATTCATATGAGTATTTTGTCAAATAAGGATGAATGGGCATCAGATCTATGCATAAATAAACCATCATATTCACACAAGTAAAAGTGGGATCATAAAAGACTTGTACAATAATATACAATGTATTTCGGCTGAAACCTCTGTTCTATTGTTTCTATAATCATCATTTAACAAGGTTAAAGACACCATTCAACCAGTCTAGGTCCTGGTTACTTTTTAGGAAGATTTACAGTGACGCAATAGTCTCAGCTTAATCTGTTCAAAGTCAAGTTGTTAAACTGATTGACATCAGTTTATTTATGAAAAGTTGGAGATTTCAAGCATCAGTAAAATTTCTACTGTAATTTATTTGTTTATGCTTGATTATTTCCTACTACTCTGATATCATAGCACTATACAAGTCTGAGTGCAAAACATTAGAAACACATTTAATCATTCTAGTTTTAGTTTGTTCTCATATTTTTTGTAGATAACAAGACCTTGTGTTCCTCCTGCTCTCTCCAGATCTGTCAGTGTAGGAGAACTTTCTGGATCCTGCCACTGTTGTTTCTGAATGTGTGCTGCTTCCT
This sequence comes from Karalla daura, assembly GCA_029224185.1. Taxonomy (NCBI): domain Eukaryota; kingdom Metazoa; phylum Chordata; class Actinopteri; order Chaetodontiformes; family Leiognathidae; genus Karalla; species Karalla daura. Next base: position 3,988,963 of record CM055195.1, read on the forward strand.
GACAGGTGGTGCTGGAGCTGATCGAGCTGAGAGAGTTGGGCGCAGCGCGTTCTCTCCTCAGGCAGACAGACCCCATGATCATGCTGAAGCAGACCCAGCCTGAGAGGTACATCCACCTGGAGAACCTGCTGGCTCGCTCCTACTTCGATCCCAGAGAGGTGAGTCCAAACTTCACATGTCACAAGACCCGTCCACGTTCATCCAACTAAACAGCTGTTATGTTTTTTAGCATCGTAACACTAAAGGTGTGTGTTGTACTCACACTTTAGGAAAAAACACAAAGTTTTTGGACTGTAGAAGTGCAGTTTCTGTTTTATAGTCTGTCCATGGAGACTCATTTACAGTGAATTACAGCGAACAATTTCTGGTTCTTGCCTTGAATATGAAATTGGGTTTTATGTTTGTTTTTCCCAGTGAGGCAGGTATAACAGTCTGAAATGAGATTTACTGATGCTGGTAGTGTTGTTTAATAGGCTCCCCTGTCCTGATGACTAACCCAGCTCTGCTCATATTAACCTCTGAATGCCCTGCTGTGCAGGCCTACCCAGACGGCAGCAGCAAGGAGAAGCGGCGTGCAGCCATCGCTCTGGCCCTGGCCGGGGAGGTCAGCGTGGTGCCCCCATCGCGTCTCATGGCTCTGCTGGGCCAGGTAAGTGATGCAGGAGTGAGAGTAGGGATGTACCGATCTGACCATTTCAGTACTGATGCCTGTGCTTTATGTACCGCCTGATACTTTCTACCATTAGTACTGTCAACTGGTAGTTATTTCCCATCTTTGCAGTGAGCTGTAAGTTAACTGGGTCTGTCTTCTTTTTTTCCTCTTCAACTCTGCATGGTATTGCGTGATATTTTGCAGTTCTACCACCATTTGTAGTTGCTTTGCAGCACATATTAGTGAGAAGTATTTCCAACTAGCAGAGTCTTTCTTTCTCTTCATGTCCCAATGTATCACCATACATCACACGTCTTTGACACCTGACCCATTAGTCTGTCTCAAGAGCTAACCAGAAACCAGCATCTCTTCTTCTTCTCATCGTCTGCTCATCATTGTTCCGCTCTTCGTTTGTCTCCATCAGGCTCTGAAGTGGCAGCAGCATCAGGGGCTCCTGCCTCCTGGTATGACCATTGACTTGTTCAGGGGTAAAGCTGCTGTCAAAGACGTGGAGGAGGAGCGCTTCCCCACCCAGCTCACCAGGCACATCAAGGTTCGCAGCCTCTGTTTTAAGCTAGCGGAGAGTTCAGAACATCTGCATCGAGTAGAGATTCAAGATTCAAGAGTTATATTTGCCACATGCAATGTACAAGATGGCAGTGAAATGCAGATGTATAACACATACCTGAATGTGCATAAGGTCTAGTTTCAAAGCAAGTAAACAATCTAAACAAATCAAATCTTCTTCACACAGTTATGTTGAGGTAGTAAATGGCTGTGTTTTCCTCCCTGCAGTTTGGTCAGAAGTCTCATGTGGAGTGCTCCAGGTTCTCCCCTGACGGTCAGTATCTGGTCACTGGTTCTGTGGACGGCTTCATCGAGGTCTGGAACTTCACCACCGGCAAGATCAGAAAGGTTAGGAGAGAAAAAAAGGAAGAAAGGTTGATTTTTCCCAGAATAGACACGGCTCTGCGGTACAATCGCTCTTTAGCGTTTCACAGAGACTGCTGCCCACTCAAAGTAATTGCTGGCATTGTGTGTCCTGCAGGATTTGAAGTACCAGGCTCAGGATAACTTCATGATGATGGATGACGCAGTGCTGTGCATGTGCTTCAGCCGGGACACAGAGATGCTGGCGACCGGAGCCCAGGATGGAAAAATCAAGGTAGAGAAGACGCGTTTCTGTCATCCTCTGTAGAAATAAAAGCCAAGTGCACTGAGCAAATTCAACCTCTCCACGAGGATTAGACTCAGAGAAACTACCAGGTATCAGCCTGTGAGTCTCACATCAACTCTTATGATCTATTTTTTTGTGAAATATTATTATTACACTATTGAGTGTGGAACATTCCCTTCACTTGGTTGAAGCCATATTGCTGATTTTATGTTATTTCCACCTCACAGAATCTTCTGTATGCTCCATTGCGTTGTTTGCTTTCAGCTGCATTGTCAAGATGCCATTACAATGTGTGCGTGTGTGTCTCGTGCGTGTGTGTGTCCATGCAGGTTTGGAAGATCCAGAGCGGTCAGTGTCTGAGGCGCTTCGAACGCGCCCACAGTAAAGGAGTCACATGTCTCAGCTTCTGCAAAGACAGCAGCCAGCTCCTCAGCGCCTCCTTCGACCAGACCATCAGGTGAAGCCCTCAGTCACACTGCATGAGCAGAGCACGCGTCATAGCAGCTTAATGTGAAATAAGATGAGGAGCAGCTAAAAGCCTAGACGGAGACCACTGCAGACGGAGAGTGTTAGTTTACTGGGATACCCTAGTCTTCCTCTGAGGATGGTGATTAAACCTTCACTTCTCTCCAGAATCCACGGCCTGAAGTCCGGCAAGACTCTGAAAGAGTTCCGCGGTCACACGTCGTTTGTGAACGAGGCCACGTTCACTCCGGACGGTCACCACATCATCAGCGCCTCCTCAGACGGCACCGTCAAGGTGGGGGGGGGGGGTCTCTGCTCCACTTACACACAGTGACTGGCCTACAGGGGCACAGTGGTAACCAGCATGTCCTGCTCTGGCTCCAGGTGTGGAACATGAAGACCACCGAGTGCTCCAACACCTTCAAACCTCTGGGCACGTCGGCCGGCACCGACATCACGGTCAACAACGTCATCCTGCTGCCCAAGAACCCCGAGCACTTTGTGGTGTGCAACCGCTCCAACACGGTGGTGATCATGAACATGCAGGGACAGGTCAGTCCTGGGCCTGGGCCTCAGCTCCTCCTGGACCCCCCGACTTCATGTTCAAGTCTAACCTTTAAACCAGTTTCATGTCCCTCACAACACAGACCACGCAGCATCTTCACAGGATAAACAGTGGTGATAAAATATGAAGCAAAACAAAACCATAATGATGACAATAGACGGGGAGAATACTCACATAATTAGCAGCAGTAATAAGAAGCTCAGTTTCTACTTATTTTGTTTATAGTTGCCTATTTGAAATTTGCCCATTGTGGTACAAATGAAGACATTCTATTCTGTTCTATTCTATACTGAGTGACACTAGTACTCAGTAATAGTGAGCAATGACTCGGCTGCCTACCTACCTCTGGCCTGGCAGTAGATGGCGCTGTGTGGCTGTTCAGTAGGGCTCTGCCTCAGCGTGTGTCTCTGGGCTGTTTCTGACCTCTGCTGCAGCTCAGACTTCCCTGAGGGGTTCATGGCGTTTTCACCTCTCACCTTTCAAATCCTGTGTGGTAAACCTGGACTGTAGTCCCCTCCTCAGAAGCCTCCTCCTCATCTGCCTCTTCATTCACCTGCTCGTCTCTCTGCAGATCGTGAGGAGCTTCAGCTCCGGTAAGAGGGAAGGTGGAGACTTTGTGTGCTGCACGCTGTCTCCCCGTGGCGAGTGGATCTACTGTGTGGGAGAAGACTTCGTGCTCTACTGCTTCAGCACCGTCACCGGCAAGCTGGAGAGAACCCTGACGGTACGTAGGCCCTCAGGTCAGAGCGTGAGAGACCCAGAGACACGTCTCTCCTCTCAGAGTGCCCTCTGCTCTGAGACACACTCACTGTCCTGGTTGCTATGTGCTTCTGTGCTGTACTTTAATGGAAAGTTGTGACGGTAATGCTGTGGTACCAGAGTAGCAGCAAATATGAACCCTCTAGAGGAACTAGAATGGTTGGAATGAGTATTTGTCCCATGTTTGCATAGAAGCTCAGATGCTGTTTTACGACCCTCTGTCTTTAGCTGTAGGTATCTTATAGTGCTTTACTGCTCAGATCTGGCTCAGTTTCATACTTATCTGGCAACCACAGGTAGGCTCCGTGCTGATTCCTTCTCTGAACGTAGAGTCACAGGACTCTACGTAGCTTTCGGACCCTTCTCCTTCACTAAGTGCTGACAGGAGCTTTGTGCAGCTATGGAGCGACGTGTGCATGTCCAGCCTGATCAGTTGGAGGCAGAATCAAAGCCGAGGTAAAAGCATCGCAAACATCAGTGTTCCTCACATCTTTCCTCTCCGTCCTCCAGGTCCATGAGAAGGACGTGATCGGCATCGCCCACCACCCCCACCAGAACCTGATCGGCACCTACAGCGAGGACGGCCTGCTGAAGCTGTGGAAGCCCTGAGCGCTGGAGGCCTGGCCTCCTCCTCTGGACTCTGGTCTTCACTGGGATCACTCCCTCAGGCCACTGAGATCTCAAGGTCTTAGTTTGTGGCGATCATTGTAGTCTGCACGTCCGACCGCAGACTTCAGTTTTAAGAACTGTGAGGTAAATGAATAAATAGATAAATGAGGCGTGCAGCCCAATTCATCTGAACCAGCAGGGTCCTAAAGACAGACGTGACCTTTTTTATTCTTTCTGTTCCTGCTCTGCAGAAACGTGTTTCCACTTATGTATTTGTCCTGATTTTTATTTCCAGAAGTCCAGTTTAGTCACTGACAGTGAAGATGAATAAGGATCTGCTGTTTCTCTCTGTCAGTGTGAGGAGTGTTCCCAGTGTTCATTTTAGGCCTCATTCTAGGTTTGAAAATTACTTGTTTTTTTTCTCTTTTTGTAAATGTCTCTTTTATATATTGTTTTTTTTTTTTTCAAGAACACCTGGTTAAAAAGCAAATTCTTGTGTCTTTATTTTCTTAATGATCGTTCTATTATTAAGTGGCTTCACTCCCCTTCAATTAGTAAATCAGTTTAGTCACTTCCAGATATTCTAAACCACATGTACACATTTGTCCTAGGTCTGTGTGTGCCATTAAAGCTGTTTAACCAGAGCACTGAAGAGATGGAAGTGTGTGAATGTTGTGATATATAAGAGACAGTGAGGCGAGCTAAACCTCGCTCTGGTCGGAGGAAGGAGGACAGCAGGCGTCACTCTGCATCCAGGACCAGACGGTGGTTCATCGTAGAGCCAGACGCTCTAGATGTGAGGGCTTCCAGGCGTGCAGGCTGGAGCTGACTGAGCCTGATCCCTGAGTAAACGCAGCTCGCATGCTTGTTGCTTCAGCAGCAGCAGCAGCAGAGCGCTTCAGAGAGCAGCGTCCAGTCACCCAGTCTGCTGTCGAACCGCCCCTTCAAAATAAAAGCACGGGTCTGTTATGTTCACCAGAAGACTTGTTTTACATTTTGATAGTGAGTTAACAGACACACTGCGGGTGTTATACTAGGTGAACCTAGTGTTTATTTAATGGATGTTATTTATTAGTATATATTTGATTATCAAAGCAATTTATTCCATATTAAGTAATTATTTTGATTCTCAATGGAACTGAATAAGTAGTCCTTAACAGGCAAATTTCCAGCATTGCAACAGAACAGATGGACAGTGAAAAAACAACGTATACAATATGAAATATAAATGCAAGTACAAAAGTAGCAGACACCAATGACACAGCATTCAGAGCCTGTTAATACATAATGCAGATACTGTACTGTGAGTAGAAAAGTTTCCTTAAACATCCATGAGATACAGATTTCCTCTGTGCTGATAAACAATCAGTTTCCCCCTCAGAATAAGCTGAATCAGATCAACTCTGAAGACCTAAAATCTACAGATGTAGGTATTCACTTAGTCCCAAGTATGAGATGTAGGAAGTGTGCCTTCACATTTCAGAGCTGTGCAGCTTTTATTTTCCTAACCAGGGACAGGAAGTTGTTTCCACGTTGTGCTGGTCTTGACGGTGCTGCAGCTGCAGGTCAGTGAGGGTGAATGAGAGTTTAGTGTTGAGGGCTTTCTCCTGGGAAGAAGCTAGGATGGCTGGACTCCCTCGTCTCCTCCTGCTGTTACTCCTGCAGCATGGATCCGTTTGCTTTGCTTCAGCAGCTCCTGAGCAGAACTCCACAGCTTCAGCTTCAGCTTCAGCTGCAGGTCTGAGTCCCACTGACAGCCTCTACCCTGCAGGGAAGACCAGCACCACTGTGGGTCCCACCACAGGACCCTCACCCAGTTACACCAGTTACACAGAGTCGACAACTAAACCTCCTCAAAGCTCCACTACTACTGAAACTGTGAGTGCAGTCAAACCAAATGAAGAGGCAGCACCCAGAAAAGTTGTAGAGGAGGAGGAGGAAGAAGAAGGTCCTTTGGAATTAGGTGAGTGATTTCAGTTTTAATTCCAAAAGGAAACAATATGTTATGTAATGGTCCAATGGTCCACCAAATGAGCCTGTAAAGTCCTGACTGTTTCAACGTGGTGAAAAAGTCTGTGGTCTTGTGAAACTTCTTCTTCCCTGGAAAGATCTTGATAATCAGCTCAAATGCATTTTTTCCCTTTGCAGCATGACTAACAGTTAGATGAGTGTGATCACTTTTTCCCAGAGAAGCGGTCACACTCCCAGTTAGGCAGAATGGGTTGAATCAGAAGATAAGTAAGTGGTTTTTGTAAACTAAGCTGAGCTCCAGAGGTTTGTACCCGCTGTTTAAGGAGGAGTCACAGACCTAGAAGGAGCTCAGGAGCTCAGAGTAGAAGGAGCTCTGAGGGTCTTTGCCTCAGTGCGGTCAGGGAGCCAGTGTCCGAGGGTTGGGGGGAGGATGTTCCACATTCTAGCCGGAGCCCAGTGAGACGTCCTGGTCCTGTTTCCTCCACTGATGGGAACCAGATGGTGTGTGTGATGCCTCAGAGCAGGCGCACGGAGAACAGGAGCCCTCACACTCTTTAACGCCCGGCCCTGGAAGAGCTGCAGGGTCGGAGGAGCTGTAGCCGTGCCAAATGACTTTAATGTAAATACATGTAAACATATGCAGGCAAACACCGCAGCTCTGCCGTGTTTACATTCATCTGGTCCCAGGTCTGAGAGCTATTGGTGCAAATTAGGCTTTTTAAAAGGAGTCTGTAGGTTTTTAACTCCATAGAGTTGATGAGTGGCTCAATAAACGTCTTATATCAAGGGTAAATATTGCTTTAAAGTCAACAGCTTGTCTGCTAAACTCAGAATTAATCTGAAATGTCCCCGAGCCGCACATCGAGTGCTCAGTACATATCGGGTTATGTTTTGTTTGTTTAATCCCTCTAAAAGCTGAAGTAAAAGTAATTATAAATCATTGTTTTTACCTGAGCTTGTTGCCTCAGACTCAGACACAGAGTGTATTTTCCCAGGTTAATTTCTCTCGTTTGTGACTTTCTCCAGATAACATGATGTTTCTACATAGTTAACGATTTCATAAACTCTGAATTTGTGTTCTTTGAAGTTTGCATGTGTCCTCTTCTGCACTGAGCGGTTCGTATTCCTGTAGAGCGGAGGTCCACCAGGAGCATTAAGGTAGCAAAGAAGCCCAAAACAAACCTGAGGAAACCCAAAGTCGTCGCCAAGAAGCCAAAGGTTGTTAAGAAAACCAAAGCTAAGGTCAAAGCTACGGTGGCAGCGGGGACGGTTCCACGTATGTATGAGAGCTAGCTAGCCGTGACCCATGCAGTATGTGGAGCAGACACGGGTCGGACTGCAGAGGCAAATAGTTGCACCTGCGTTCCCCAGCAGGACAGTGGCTTCAGACCATCCAGAAGCTGTTCAGTCTCCTCGTAGACGTTTGAAGCTCACCCCGGGGAAGCATCAGACTAACCTGACAACTATTTGCTGGTTTGACGCTACGATCAGACGCACATCTGATTCACGCAGGTCCCGTGTGGAGGCAGCGCATACTGCATGTCTCACCTTCACATGAACTCACTCTGCTGCCCCTGATAAACACTGTAGTAACACTGTGAAAGAGGAACACCTTTCACAGTGATTCCATTAATGAAACTGTGTCTTTAGCCTCATGTCTTGTAGGATGAGCTTCTCCCTGGTGATGTTTCATCAAACATGCTGTGGTCCACAGATTTGTTCTTATGCTTCATCGTGAGAATCCAAATTACTTGATTTGGTGTTTTCCTGCTTTAAGCAAATCCTACACACAAGAGATGATGATCAGAGCCACAAAGACATCTCCTAATCTTCACTCTCTCACCTCTGCAGACATGTTAATACCTCCTAATGTCAACTTCCTCTCTCACATAAACAAACAAACAAACAAACAAACAAACCAAGCCCTGGCCCCAGAATAAATGTGGGTGGGAGAGTTTTGACCCACATTATCACCACATATGAACACAGTGTGGAGGAGTGCTGGTTCGGTGGAGTCTGGCTCTTTGCATCTGTTTGCTTTTCAGCCTCCACAGAGCTGCAGGCCACAGACTGCTGCTCTTCACATCTCGTGGTGTTGTTGTGCAAATACATGCATGTCCCAGACCATAACTGTACTGCATAACCCAAGAAACAGATGTACAGTAGAGGGAGGTTTTTCTGTGAAGAGAGGAGAGAAGGCAAAGAAGGGTTTGGAACCAAGTTTGTTCATTAAAAGAGAGAGGTCTTCAAGTTCAGGCTCACAGCAGTGAGGACGACCTTCTTCCCACAAAACCACAGTTCCTTTGTTTGGACTTAAGGAACTGCTTCAAGATTTCTCACAGTGGAATTTATTTACCCAGATAGTCATTTTTTTCTGCTCCGGACGTCTTTGTCTCGCTGCCAAGACGCTGCTTGTGGTTTAGCTGGAATCTAACCACAACAGAGCAACATCACCTTTAAGAGCGGAGCAACCGCCAGAGCAGATCCAGCCGGACTGCAAGGGCAAAGGGAGGCAGGGTCTCTGAGGGGAATGCCTACTTGATCCAGCGCTGGTCCCATACCTCTGCCTGAGTTAAACTTCCTGGCAGGAAGAAGCAGTTTGAGCTGCGCTCAGACAATGTGAGTCTGTCTGCGAGGATGCTGGACCGCTTTAAAGTTACAGTATGTCACCAGCTACAAGAAGGCCGGGCTGTACCTGAGTCCTGCTCTCCGTTCTCTTAGTGGTTTGCAAATCTGCCAATGTTTCACTAAAATAAAAAAAGTCATTTGATATTAATATTGTTGATGATTTGATGGTTCTTTCCTCAGTTTGTACTGTTGCTGTCCAACCTGCATGTGTTCTGTTTCTGAACTTATTTATTCGACTTTCTTTTGCTAATCTTTCACTTCTCATTCGTCACATTCTGTTATATGATTCTTATGCATTATTAGAGATACTAATGGGGGCAGCTTTCTTCTTTTTTCGCTTCTTTAAACTGATTTATGTTTTGTTTTTGAAACTGACAAGATGACATGAGTTCAGCGTGTTCGCTTGCACACTGTTACTACAGTTTACTGAGAGGAAAAGTGGGTCAAGATGCTGCAAGCTGGAGTTTCCTAATGACAAGAAAATGTTCTTTTCCAACCACATGGTTTGTCTAATGGCATTAAATGCTGCTCTTTAAAGAAAAGATGCCAATCTGAGAGCAAAGTCCAGTCTTGACACTTGTGAAAACTTGATTCTAAGTCAGTTGAAAAACATTTTACTTGTTACCTCCTGCAATGAAATCTGGACTTGTAGAGCTCTGGCTGCTTCTTCGTTGGGCTTTCTCTCCACTTTTGTGCTACAACCATATCAAGGTTAAGACTATAATCCCTGCTGCCTGTGTCAGAATGTCCTCCACTGGGTCTGGAGTCTCTGAAGGTCAAAGACAACCAGCTGCGGGCGTCGTCCTATCAGCGCCGCGGCCTGGGTCCTCACCGAGGACGCCTCAACATCCAGGTAGAGACGCACTCCCAGCAGAATGTAAGAAGCTGCTCCTGTCTGAGAGAGGAGCAACAAGAGTGTCCTGTGTGTGTGTGTGCTGCAGTCTGGCATCGAGGACGGAGACATCTATGACGGAGCCTGGTGTGCTCAGCACAGAGACAGGCAGCAGTGGCTGGAGGTGGACGCCCGGAGACTGACCCGCTTCACCGGCGTCATCCTGCAGGGACGTAACTCCATCTGGAGGTCAGAGACACTCCTGAACACGTGTCCTCCTCTCTCACTGCCACACATGCTGTGAATGTTGGTCCAGAGAAACAGCCTGAAATGCTGCGACTCAAACACTGTTTGTGTGACCGAATGTTAAAATGTTAAAATGAAAGAAGCAACACTGATAATTCCTCCTGTCACTGTATGTGGTGGAATATTTCACAAGTCATGTTAAATGTCAAACATCACGTGGTTTCTCTCACATTCTTCCACTCGCCTTACTGTAATGAGAGAAACGAGACTCGTGCCTTGTCTGTCCCGACAGCTGGGACGTGGTCCACACCTACAAGGTGCAGTTCAGTAACGACTCGCTGGCCTGGAAGCCGTGTATGAACGGGTCTGAGGAGGCTGTGAGTGAACCTCTCCTTCTCTATTTTTCAGCAACGTGTTTCTTTCTTTTTCTACTCCTTCACACACAGTTCCCATCTTTACAAGCAGAGCTCCCATTTTAACTTCCATCTGGAAGTAAATGATGATAAAATCAAATCAATAAGCTAAATTTAACCTGAGTTTTCCCCAGAATATTTCTCCTCTGTCTTTCTAATTGTATGTGTGAAGCAGGTAAAGGTGCCTTTCTGCCTTTTAGGAGCCGTTTAACAGAAAAGTATAGAGATGAACCAGCTCTGCTAGTGGAGAGCTTAGATAGATTGAGGATGGTTGATTTGAGCAAATCTGCTCATGCTGCAGGTGTTTGAAGGAAACCAAGACGCAGAGACACCCGTCCTTGCACTTTTCCACACCTCCACGGTGGCCCGCTACATCCGGATCAATCCTCAGACCTGGTACCAGAACGGGACTCAGGGCAGCATCTGCCTGAGAGCAGAGGTGCTGGGCTGCACGCTCCCAGGCAGGAAACACTGTTTTATGTTTATTAAATCTGCTGCTTCACATCGTTTTCAGTGGTTGTAAAGCATGCCCTCACTTCCTGTCCCACAGATCCAAATAACATCTACGCGTGGCAGACGGAGCCGACGGGGTCCAGAGACAAGCTGGACTTCAGACACCACAACTACAAGGAGATGAGAAAGGTGAGGCACACCAAAGCAAAACCTGATGTCCACAAAGCTGTTGATAAAGTAGTTATGCATATTTCAGTTTTATTTCCTTTACAACTTAAATTATTCAAACTGTATATATAAATCTACACATATTCATCATCTATCACCATCATATAGACATCATCATGTCTGTGTGCATGCGTGTGCCTTTGCCTTTTGTGTACTTCAACCTACACAGACCAGATGTTTTCAACTTCTATATTCCGGTGCTCTTGAGAAAACTTTGTCATTCCCATGAGAAAGTCCACAGAAATAAGCCAGACTGACCTGCTGTTGCTGCTTCACAGCTGATGAGGTCGGTGAACGAGGCGTGTCCTGACATCACTCGCATCTACAGCATCGGGAAGAGCCACAACGGCCTGAAGCTCTACGTCATGGAGATCTCCGACAACCCCGGAAAACACGAGCTGGGTGAGACGCAAAGATGGGTCACAGCTGCTCCAGAGTGCATGGACTAGCATGTGTGGTCCACTGTCAGAGGCACAACTCGAGCTAGAATAGCTGAGAGAGTATTTGTGTATGTAACGTTTTCAGAGGGTGAGGATGTTGTTGAACAAAAATATCATATTCTCTGTTATCTGTGACTCTTGATGTGAAGCCAGTGATGTATTCAGGCTACTCTGGGTTAAGACGACAGCTCTTCTTCAGGCGCTCTGATCAGAGGGCTGATTTGACCTGATGAGCGTGTCAGGGTGTCGGGGGGGCTCTGCCGTCACACAGTCATCTGCAGGGTCCTGCACAGTGGGGGCCGCTGTGTCCCAGCCCTGCTGAGCCTCGCAGACAGGCTGCTACTGTGTGAGGACCCCGGGTGGATCCAGAGCCGAGCTCGGCAGCGTTTGCTCTGAGTGTGCCGCTGTTTTCTTTGGCCTCCTGCTCTCTGCCCACATGGCAGCAAACTGCAGAGCGTTTCCCGCCAGAAACACATGGCACTGATCACGCTGGCCGTTCCAGGCTCTCAGGGCGGATTGAGTTATCGTCTCACAGCCGGAAGGTCTGAGCTGCTCCTCTACCTGCAGACACACACACACACACACACACACACACACACACAAGCCCTCTGGTAACGTCGGGACTGATGGTGGAGCTGGCAGATAATTGACAACGCAGAGAAAGGAAAATGTCAGTTTTTCCCCCTGTTCAGTCTGTGACCTGGTTCTTTTTTGGTGAAACCCAAAGGCTTTTTTTTTTCCACACACAAAAGTTGCGTTGGTCTGATCTTCTGTTCCATCCATTGAACAATCGGATGTGAGTGAGTCTTCAGGATTGTCTCAGCTGCACCTTCTCTTCTTCACAGGTTTAAGATGTGTGAACGTTGTTCTTTCTGTGTTTTCCTCAGCAAACATCATTCTGAACAAACTCTGAAGGACAGATTTGTGCCACATGCAGACAAAACCCCAAATATTTGAGGCTTGAGCAAAAATGTATCTTTATTTGCTTGAATTTCTACAACTGGACATTGATCTAGAGCCAGGACCATTTAGAAGCCAGAACATCTGCGCTTTCCTCCTTGTCAGAAGTGTAGGCTCAAACGCCTCCTCATAAAGAGCTGTGAGGAAGATGTGTGAGATTTCTGAGATGCCTGCTAGCTCAGCGTATGCAGACCAAACAGGAAGCAGGTCCCGGGGTCAGTGACAGAGGCTGATGTGTGCAGGAGCTGTTTTTCAAGCACAGGTGGTGTGGGATCAGTGAAGGAGTTGAGGAATCTTCACACTGGCACATTGGTTCCTCAGCTTTACTCTGTCCTGGTCTAGATTTTTAGATCTATCTGAATCAAGACATCTGTCCTTTGGAAAACACAAACAATCTGGGCTGATACCATGCTTTTAACTCCTCTTCTGTCTGTGCTTTGGCGCCTCCTGCAGGAGAACCAGAGTTCCGCTACGTTGCAGGGATGCACGGGAACGAGGTGCTGGGCCGGGAGCTCCTGCTCAACCTCATGCAGTACATCTGCCAGGAGTACAAGAGAGGAGACCAGCGCATCGTCCGCCTGGTCACCGACACCCGCATCCACCTCCTGCCCTCCATGAACCCTGACGGATACGAGATGGCCTTTAAAAAGGTGCCTGGGTGCATTCACTCCCAGTCTGTGTCATAACCTCAGATGATGCCCATAACAGCCAGAGTTCCTCCCGTCCGCAGGGCTCGGAGCTGTCGGGATGGGCCCTGGGTCGTTACAGCTACGAGGGCATCGACATGAACCACAACTTCGCTGACCTCAACTCTGGGATGTGGAAGGCCATCGAGCTGGAGACGGACCGCTCCAAACTCATCAACCACTACTTCCCCATCCCTGAGCAGTACACCTCAGAGGAGGCCTTCGTAAGATTTACGACACTTAAAATCACCCCTCATCTAGTTTGTCTGCTTAAATTTAAAAAGAAAGACATTTAATCAAGCCAAAGATGCTCACATATTTAATCTCACATAAGAAGAAACAATAAAAGATAATAAAGCAGTGCAGTGCCTAGTCCAGGTGGGCGGTAAGTCCTTGTCCCCGGAGAAGGATTTCAAGTATTTTCAAGTCTTTTTCAGTGAGTGAGGGAACAACAGAGCTCGAGATTGACCAAAGAATCGAGCTACTGAAGTCCCTCCACACAAATCTTACACCGAAAGAACAGCTGAGATGACTCTTCTCCACAGGCTGGCTCGGTCTCTCTCAGGGATAGGGTGAGTAGCTCAGTCATCCAGGATGGACTGGGGTGGAGTGGAGCTGTTGCTCCTCAATGTAGAGAGAAACCAGTTGAAATGGTTCATCCACCTGGTTAAAGATGCCACCAGGTGTCTTCCTCAGGAGGTGTTCCTGGCCCAGCCAGCTGGGAGGAGACCTTGGGGCAGACCCAGGACCAGATGGAGAGATTAGACCTCCTCGTTGGCCTGGGAACACCTCAGCATCCCCCAGTCAGAGTTAGTCATGGATGGATGGATCTTATGATTTGAATAAACTGCATTTTCTCCATCTTCCTCCAGGTTGCATCAGAAACCCGCGCAGTGATCAACTGGATGCAGAACATCCCGTTTGTCCTCAGTGCCAACCTGCACGGTGGGGAGCTGGTGGTCACCTACCCGTACGACATGACCCAGGACTGGGCTCCTCAGGACCACACCCCCACCCCCGACGAGAGCTTCTTCCGCTGGCTGGCCACCGCCTACGCCAGCACCAACCGCGTAAGCGCTCCTCTCTGACGTCACCTCACGTCTCACGCTCCCCGCCTCCACATTTAACACTGGTCCCCGTTCACCAGGTGATGTCCAACCCGGACCGGAGGCCCTGCCACAACAAGGACTTCCTCAGATACAACAACATCATCAATGGAGCCGAGTGGCACAATGTACCAGGAAGTAAGAATGTGTGTGTTCTTCACAGTCAAACAAATAAAAAACAAAAATAAAAAACTCTTCAATTGGAACTGAGTATATATTTAGATGCTGACACTTTCCTGCTTTTACATGAGAAAGATTGTGAATGTTTAAACTTGTTACGGATTATCAGCTGTGAGTGAAACACTGACACCTCAGGGAACTGAGCCGTTCTCCAGCAGAGACTCAGTTTCTGTATATTATAGTTATTATTATTATTATTATTATTATTACTGTCATTATCATTATTGCCTCCCAGGTATGAACGACTTCAGCTACCTGCACACCAACTGCTTCGAGGTGACGGTGGAGCTGTCCTGCGATAAGTTCCCTCACGCCAGCGAACTTCCCATCGAGTGGGAGAACAACAGGGAATCTCTGCTGATTTACATGGAGCAGGTCTGTCTGAGCTCTCAGAGGTCTAATGAACTCTGTTCTTACTGACTCTTCTCACTACATCTAAAGGCAGTCATCAGGGTGTCTGCAGGAGTCCCCAGGTTAACCCAGGTTATCTTGAAAGAATAAATTAAAGGCTCATTAAAATATACCTTTGGTCACAAGAATACTGATTATCGAGTATTCACCATAACTGAGACACTCTTCAATCAAACTATTTGCAAAGTGTAACACCTGGTGAAAGCGTGCCTTAATTTTCCCAAAATTGATTTATCAACTTTTAATACATTTTACATCCCTGCAGACACCCTCTATTCTATTCTATTCTATTCTATTCTATTGTATTCTATTCTATTCTATTCTATTCTATTCTTGTCTTTCAGGTCCACCGGGGCATTAAGGGGGTGGTCCGTGACAAAGACACAGAGGCTGGTATCGCAGACGCCATCATCAAAGTGGACGACATCGATCATCACATTCGATCAGGTGTGACTTCTCCCCTCAGACTGTGAAGGTCCAATCAGAATCTGTTAGGACAGCTCACACACACACACATACACACTGACTGCTCATCCTGGAGCTGATGCAACAACCTAATGAAGCAGCCTTCAGGTGTATAACAGTCAGCTCATTGAGATCAGAGCTAAACGCTTTGTTTACTGCAGCTCTCCTAAAGTGACAATTTTGACATTCCTATCTGCTTGTTTTATTGGTTTTAAATTGGTTCTCGTCCATATCTATGTTTCTAATTTATTCCCTCGCCTCTTTCAAGCAATACAAAGTGCCTTGTATAAGAATGGTGCAATAAATAATGAACTTGCCCTGTTTCTTCCTCTCTCTGTCCAGTGGCTGATGGCGACTACTGGCGGCTGCTGAACCCGGGCGAGTACCACGTGACGGTCAGCGCCGAGGGCTACTTCCCCTCCTCCCGCACCTGCGACGTCATGTACGACCACTTCCCCACCATCTGCGACTTCCGCCTCACAAAGATGCCCAAGCAGAGGCTGAAGGACATTCTGGCCAAGGGAGGCAAGCTGCCCAAAGACCTGCAGCTGCGCCTGCGGCAGCTGCGCCTGCGGAAGCTGCGCGTCTCCACCAAAGCCCTGAACCAGAGACGGATGGCGGCCGCCAAACGAGCCAGGAGGGTGTGAGGAGGAGCAGAGCAGGTGGAGAACAAAGCAGGACTTGGTTCAAAGGAAACCCATCCTCTCCTCTCTTCTCTCAAACGCTGTTTGTTTATCAG
This sequence comes from Karalla daura, assembly GCA_029224185.1. Taxonomy (NCBI): domain Eukaryota; kingdom Metazoa; phylum Chordata; class Actinopteri; order Chaetodontiformes; family Leiognathidae; genus Karalla; species Karalla daura. The sequence continues at coordinate 4,004,948 of CM055195.1, forward strand.
GACTAAACAGCCAGGCCGACTTCAGTGAGTTTGATCTTCTGCTGTGGAGCAGCAGAATAACTACGGGACTATGGGATTTCTTAAAAATCACATTAAAACACTTTTCTGTTTGTTTTTTTTTTAAGATCAGCTGACGAGTCAAGTTCCAGTTTACAGTTTGAAAGAATATAATGAATAGATTTATAGCCTATGCTGTGAAAAGTCAAACAAACCTGGACTCCTTTAGAAGCTCACTGTTTCTGTAGCTGGGACCAACATCAGACCAGTTGACTACATCCAGAAATTTGTGAAATTAAACTCGATTGTAAACTCTTCCGACGACCTGGTTGTTCCATCGTATCAGAGAATGAGTCCGTGTGGTGAGAGGAGACGTTACCTGAATCTTTATTTGTTACATAAATATCATCAGACTTTACACTTTAAAAAATACAAACAGAGCTATTTCATGCCAGAACAGAGAGCTTCCACTTGACGCCGTTCCTCATCTTTGGTGCTGGCGGGACCTCGGCGCCTGCAAAGAGAAGGTTTATGAGAACCTGATGCGACCTAAACATAACATTATCTCATTTCTGAGTCTTTGTTCTCTTGGGCTGAACTGAGCAGACCTTGTGGTGAAGCTGCAGGTCTCTGCTGCTGCTGCTGCTGCTGCTGGAAGGAAGCCATGATGCTGTTTGCAGTGGAGTTGGGTCCAGTCAGCTGAGAACAACACAGAAGCTCAGGTAAAACTGAAACTCAGAGAGTCTGGATGCTGTGCGTGCTGCTGGGACCTACCGGGGTCTGGCTGCTCTGCAGACCGTCAGGCCACACCTCAGGCAGCGCCCCCTCCATCGTCTGCAGGGCCTCGTCGTAGGCCTGCTGCAGCTTCTCCGCCTGCCTGTCGAACTGGAACAGCACCAGCGCCTTCAGCAGACCATGCACCTCCTCTGTGGTGGGGAGGAGGGGGAGGAGGAGAGGAGGGGGAGGAGGAGAGGAGGGGGTGGAGACAAAACTGAGTCATTTCTGGAAGCATGGAGGAAAACATCATGCTTGCTCATCAAATCTGGTCTGGAAATAATGCGAGAGGTAAATCTCATTAGGTGGGTTTACATGCTCCAGTTTTAACTACAGAAGGCTACTCCATAAAACACCTCAATGGGAATGAACATGAAGGAGAGTTGAGACAAAAAGACAGATGGAGACAGAGAGAGATGGAGGGGAAGAAAGACAGACAGAAAGTCTGAATGACTTCAATCGGGATGAGGAAAGTGAAACCCACCTACTAATTTGAGTGTGAGTGTGTGTGTGTGTGTGTGTCTACCTCTCATCTTGTCCACTGTGGAGATGATCTCTCCCAGAGCGTGCATCAGGGCTCGGTCCTCCATCGGGCTTCCTTCCTTCAGACTCAGCTTCTTCCTCTCTGCTTTACGGCGATTCTTTGACGACCTCCTGCAGGAGGAGCATCATCATGACGGCGCACACCAGGGGAGGGGAGGGGACTGAGACCGTGCGTGTGTGCGTGTGTGCGTGTGTGTGCGTGTGTGTGCGCGTGTGTGCGCGTGTGTGCGCGTGTGTGCGTGTGTGTGCGCGTGTGTGCGCGTGTGTGTGCGGCCTTACGAGGAGATGCGGGAGTTACTGTGGGAGTACTTGGAGCCGGTCATCACGCTGCTAGCTTCAGAGTAGAGCTCAGCATCAGGACAGTCTGGAGCGTCCTCGTCTGCACAGAGACTCACGTTTACTACCCAGCTCTAACTCCTTTTTTCACGAGTCAGTGGAATTATTACTTAGGATTGAACTGCACCAGACATTCTGCAGTCAAACAATTTGGAAAGAGCTTCAAAACAATAATACCTCACAAAATTGTGATTCAGACCATTTCCCCAAAATTCATTTATCAGCTTTTAACACTAAGATTAAACTGAGTGTAACAGATTTGACTCTTGGAAACTATGTTACAGTTGACAGTATAAAGAGTGAAGTGAAGGGAGGAGCCAGTCAGGCCCTGGACACCATGTCCTCACCCAGCATGTCCAGCCTGGCCTTCTCCTTCTGCTCCCGCACCACGGCCAGCCGCGTCCTGTGGCGGGTGAACGTCGCCACCTGGGCCTCCAGGAAGGACGTCTGAGTGCTGACAGCTGAGACCAGGAGACACACAGATGCATGACTACACATCATCACAGCTGGAACACAGAAACGAGCTGAGGAGTCTGTTTTGTTTGTCTGTGGTTGGGAAACAGAGGCGCCCCCTCACCGTCCAGCAGAGCAGGTCTCAGGTTGGTCTCAGTGATGTCCTGTCTGCTGTGCTTGTAAATCTGATGCGTACAAAGGCAATAAAGAGTCAATAACACTAAAAATACAGCAATACAAATAAAAATACTACAGATACTAATAACTACAATAACTACGTGTAAGGAACAGGTGATTTATCTCCTGACCAGTCTCAGCGCCTCCTCCCACAGTGCTCCAGTGATCAGAGCCAGGATGGCTTCCTCACAGTCCTGATGGAACAAATCAAAGTCAGGCCTTTGTTGTGACTCTACTCTGCTTTCTTTCCCATTGAGGCCGTTTTGTTCAGGAACGTCTTACGTTGGCGTACTGATCCAGCAGCAGAGCGGCCTCCGAGTAGCGCCGCTGTTCAGTCAGCTTCTCTGCACCAAACACACACACACAGGATTGTTTTTATTCCTATGTCTCAGGGCTGCAGGAAGCGTGGCCTCTGGCCTGCAGACAGGGACTCACCTGCCAGGTCTCGGGCCAGCAGGGCCAGCTGGTCGGGCGGCAGCGGCATCTGCTGAGCCACACAGACGGCGTTCCTCCAGCTGGAGCTGCTGGTGAAGGCCTGCAGGGCACAGGCCAGCTCCCCACAGCGCCACAGCAGCAGCCCCGCCTGCTCCGCCTGCTGCTGCTCCGCCAGGTGCTGGGCGTAGGCCCGGCTCAGCTCCTGGAGGCCGGGGGCAGAGGCCAGAGCACAGAGGTTAGAGGTCAGAGGCCAGAGAGGTCAGAGGGCACAGAGGTCAAAGGTTAGAGGCCAGAGGGCAAACAGGTTAGATGTCAGAGGTTAGAGGGCAGAGACCAGAGGGCAGAGGGTAGAGCTGGGGGTCACACCTCATGTATCCAGAGTGACAAAGTTTTAATTCAGCTGAACAAAGATAGTCGCTGCATTCCCATCACCCCGAGAAACACCCAAAACCTAAATATCTCAATAATATAAAAAAGCCTGGTAAAAGAAAAACCTACATTTTCAAATATAATTAAAACAAAGTTACAGAAACCCCCATCTTCCTCAAAGTGGAGTCCAAGGCAAAGAAAGAATTGCATTTCAGCTAATTTTCCAAACATGTTTTTCCAGATGCAGCTTCAAAACTTGTGTTTCTAGATGAATCAAAGTGACAACTGAGCAAAAAATACTTTTGGTTTCTTTTGTTATCTGAACAGAGACACCATGAATGACGTGGAGCTGATGAAGCAGCAGCATGAAGCAGCAGCCTGAGGAGCTCTGCCTGCTGCTTGTACCTTGTAGTGGGCGCTGTCTGCTGCGTACAGTCGCAGAGCTTCACTGAACAGCTTCTGCTCCTTCACAAGCTGCAGAGCCTCAGGGAAGTGCTCCTCGCCTGGACAGAAGAACATCACATGAGGTGACAGTCCAGCAGTTAGGGTTAGCTGAGGGTCCTGCAGAGCGTGCTAGGTGACTGACCACACTTGCTGAGGTGGAGCAGGGCCTTCCGGTAGCGCTTCAGGTGCTTGTCGATGGTGTAGCGCTGGTAGTTTGGCTCCAGGCTCTTGAGCATGTTCAGGAAGGGGAGGTACTCTTTGGGGTCCTGCAGACCAGGTGGACAGACGGAAACTGAATTCACTCTGACAAACGTACCGATCAGTCCAAGCAGATGAACACAGATGAGAAAAATTAAAGCCAACTTTTCAGACTACACAGCTCATCCCAGGTTTGTTCTTTCTGTTTCAGCCAAAGTTAGCTTGCCCCCCTCCAGCATAGCTGATTGTTGTGCAGACTATAAACGTGCCGTCTGGTACCTTCTGTGATTTCTCGGCCACCATGAGCACCAGATCAAAGTCGTACGTCCCCAGAGAGTGTTCGTACAGGTCGTTCACGTTGACGAGGAAGAGGAGGTACTTCAGCGCCTCCTCGGCTCTGACGGCACCGGGAGCCTCAGGAGGGTTCACTGCACAGACGCACCCATCGATCAGACCTTCATTCATCTGCTCGGCTCTGAGAAGTGTCGATGAAGACTCCTCACCTCGCAGCTCGTGGACTTTCTGCAGAGCGATCTCCAGCTCTGGAACCGTCTTCTTCACATGAGCCGTCAGGATGGACAGAAAGAACCTGGATGGAGACAGTTACTGTTACCAGACTTGACTGACAACACAACTGAATCCAGAGCAACAGAGTCCAGTCTGTGTTTGAGCTGAGACTAGTCTGTCAATTAACGCTAAAGACAGTCACAATCAGAAAAATGCAAAAGAACAACAGAGAGTGAGGAATCACTGAGGATTCTTATTCATGTGTTTGAACTAAACTGTGTGTCTGGAGGGCTGTATTACATGTGACATCACATGTACTAGTGAAGTTCCTCAGCAGATGACAATCTTTCTGCAGTTTGACTGACTTGTTTGGACCCATTGACTCCATGATGGTCCTCAGAGCGTCACACACCACGTCCACCTTCTTCTGCCCGGCCGGAGGCTGCGTCTGGCTGCTGCCCTCAGGACGAGGGTACATGCTGCTGCACGTGTCCTCCTCCCTGGGCAGCACACACACACACACACACACACACACACAGAATGAGTGATGTAATCGCTAAAATGAGAGTTTACTGAAAGTCTGTGAAGAGCTTTACTTGAGCTCGGTGAGGAAGAGGTTGATGTGGTTGATGGAGTCGAGCTGAGTGACGAAGGTCTCGATGTTCTCCAGGAAAACCTGAGGGAGGAGACGGACACTGAAACATGAGCATCTACGCTCTGAAGGTTCAGGGTCTAGAGGAATATCTGGACACCTGCACAATTATCTCTATGAATAAAAGACAAAAACATCCAAATCACACACTGAACCTTTACGTGTACCTTTGGGTTGTGGTCGTAAATGAAGTTCAGGTTGATCCTCAGCTTCCTCATACACTCAAAAGCATCTTTGAACCTGAGACTGAAACCAGTAAGACAACACAACATCATGTGACAGACAGTCGTAAGGCTCACTCTCTCTCTATCTCTCTCTCTCTCAGAACATGTGACCCACCCGTCCAACCAGGCTCGGAGCTGAGCCAGGACCAGCGCTCGGTGATGCACAGTTTCCAGGTTCCCACGAGGCATCTGGACAGAAACGCGTCACACAACAACATGTTTACAGTGTATCTGCAGGAATCATGAAGTTAACTTCAACACCTTCTAAAGACTCTTTACGGTCTTTAAAAAAAACCTGTGTAGCCATCTCAAGCTGTAATCAGCAGCACAGCTTTAGCTCAGTAAACTATGGAGCACACCCATACAACAGACCTCAGATCAGGAAGGAACAAAGCTCCAAAGAATAGATTAAAATTAAAGGTAAAGTTGATTAAAATAAACCCTCAGTCACAACTGAGTCACAAGAGTGACTCAGTTATACCTCATAAATACATCAGACTGTGCACCAGATTTTTGCAGTCTACTCCCACAAAATGTAATTCCACATAAAATTACAATTAAGACTTTTTAAAAAGGTCCTTAATCTTCCCTAAATTGATTTATCAATTTGTAATACTATTTAAGACCGCACGGACACCATGGATTAATGTTTTAACCTCTTGACCCCATCTTGAATCTAGATTGAAGATTTACATGAGAATCCACAATATGTGTGTGCGTGTGTGTGTGTGTGTGTGTGTGTGTGTGTGTGTGTGTGTGTGTGTGTGTGTGTGCGTGCGTGCGTGCGTGCGTGCGTGCGTGCGTGCGTGCGTGCAGCAGAGACCTGCAGGACCACTCTGGTGTCTTGTGGGACCACTGTGACCACCCTGGAGCCTCTCTCCACCCGTCGCAGCGTCTCGTCGTTCTGGGCTCCGTCTGAGGCCAGCGCCGCCTGCAGCCCTGCGGGGTCAGAGGTCGTTCAGCTCAGCCGGACCATGACAACACACGGGCAGACAGCAGCCTCACATCATGTGTCTCCGCCGCACCTTTAGCGCTCAGCGTGCTGAGCTGCAGGCAGCGGCAGGTGTGGGAGTGTGTGGTGAGCAGGAGGAAGTCGCTGCAGACGGCAAAGGACGAGATGTTGGAGGCCAGCTGAGGAAAGAAGGAAGGAGTGAAGACGTGTCCAATTTCCCTGCATTGATGAGGCGAGCTCGCAGCATTCGTACCTCTGTGTCTCCGGCGTACAGGTGGGACCTGTCCGTCAGGCCCAGGACACACTCCTGTGGACACAGAGCAGAGCAGAGGGGAAGCATTCAGGCCTGGACACCAGATGATGCAGAACATGAAGCTGTCCTGGAGGTCTCTACCTCTCCACTGATGCTGCACAGGGCCGTCTGAACACATGGAACAGGGAAGCTGATGGTACAGCCACTGGAGTCACGCCACGCCTCCACTGACGGCTCCGCACAGTCTGCACAGAGGGTCAAGTTATTTGACAGAGAGCATGTGATAATGCTGCTCAGTGGACTAGTATTACACCTATCAGCCACGGTTTGAAAGTCCAGGCTACTGCATTGTCAGATAAAGCATCCTGAAGTGACAGAAACAGAGGAAGAGTGAAGCTGACCAGACTGACCCCAGAGCAGTTTCCTGATCTGTCCGTCCTCCAGCTGCAGCGCCACGGTGCCAGTCTGGGAGCAGTGCACCACAGAGACCACAACGCCGTCCACCTCAATCTCAGAGCTGCAACGAAAACACAGACCTCAGACCTGTTGACGTGTGTGGAGGAGCAGGAGGAGGAGGAGGAGGAGCAGCAGGAGGAGCAGGAGCTGACCTGACAGTGAGCGTGTCCTCGGGACCAGGGCGCAGCAGCACCAGGGTGGAGGAGGTGGGCAGCAGGCCACAGCTCACACCCACAAACAGCTCCTCCTGCAGCCACAGCAGCTGCCTCAGGGCCAGAGGCTCCGGCTGGGCCAGCATCACTCTGCAGGAGACGGGAGCGTTAGGAACGTGAAGCCTGAGGAGCATCAGCTCCACCATCAGCACCACAGGATGGGAGGGAGCTCACCTGAAGGTTTTCTGGAGGACCAGAGGACGACACATCACCCGGAAGCCATTCTCTCTTTTGTCGGCCTGATCCCCTGAATCTGCAGAGTGGATGAGAAACTTCCATGTAACACAAATCGCTACTCTCATTTCCCAAGCTGTCACATCAGAAGGTTTAAAACCACATTAACTTTTAATGTAATTCATTCAGATTTTCTTTCGTCCACAAGTAAAGAGGAAAGGATCATCACAGAGGATCATCAGTCGCCCTCAGCCCCTCTTGTGCATTTTGTTACTATAGAATGCATGGAGGTCCTTCTCTGTCTTCATTTCTATTTCTATTTTAGATTATTTTATCATGTTTTATGGTTTTACAGACTATTCCATCTGGTTCTGCACTTTGTTGTATGCGCTACGATGACAGGATTCTATTCTTTTCTGTTCTACTCTATTTGATTCTATCCTATTCTATTCTAGTCGATTCGATTCTATCCTAATCTATTCTAACCCACCTTGACTGTAGACAGAGATGTGTCCGTTGGAGGTCAGTGCTGCCAGCTGATTGGTCCTCTGAGGCTGGCAGAGGAAGGTCACCTGGTTGACGGGCGACGGCAGCTGAAGCTCAAAGGAGCACATGGGAGGAGGAACCACGCACTGCCTGAAGGTGGTCACCAGGACTTTATCTGGAGGTGGACGGAATAACGTTTGACACCACGCTGAAACAGGCCCGCCCTCGCCCTCGCCCTCCTCTCTTCTGATTGGCTCTCACCTCCGTCAATCACAGCCACGCCGGCTCCATCGGTGGCGTCCACCCCGGGGCTCCTCTCTGTCGTCAGGCCCCAGTCGTAGGAGATGCTGGTCCAGCTCTGGGTCACCACGTGGAGCCGGAGGGGACGCTCAGGGTCCCAGCAGACACAGACCGGGGCCGTCTGAGGGTCTCTGCCGAAGTCCAGGCTCTGCTTCAGGTACCAGTGGTAGTTCCCCACCGTCCACAGCTGGACTGCTCACACAATCAGAAGAACTTTACATTACTCTATATATCTACATCAATAAAACATTCCTATTCAAATAAACATGGAGGTAAAACAAGAATTCTGCACTGCACGAGACTGTGTGAACTTACTGCTAGTGTTGACCTGCTTGTCCTCTCCAGCAGTCATGTCCTCCAACCAAACAGCCAGGACAGTGGAGTCGCTGTTCCACAGCAGATCCTTCACCTGCAGCACGCAAAGTGAAGTTTCTAAAGTTAGAGATGGCCTTTTAAAACCAGCACTGACTGAGGCGTAGTGTTTGATATTCCCACACACCTTGGCCTGGTCTCTGGCGAGCGGCAGGGTGAAGTCTCCGTGCAGGAGGCCGTTCTTCTCCATGAACACCACGCTGTGCTTGTTGGGATGGCGCTGGGTGCTCGCTATCAGGCTGCCTGAGGGTCTGAAGCATCAGGGGAGTTACAGGAAGCTCACACCTTCATCAGCTGTCCTCAGTGATTAGAGGAGGGAAGGGTGAGGGTGTTTCACACAGTTATGGTTGATACAGTTCTAATGAGAGTGACTGGCAGCTTTCACCCTGGGGCTGGATAATCCAGTCTATAGTTCACCTCCCAGGTTGGCTGGACTTTCAGGAAGGTGTGAGAGCATACACGAACTCTGGATCAGACGATAACAATCAAACTCTGGTCCACCTGAAAACATGAGTCTGAGTCTGAACCCCTAGTACAACTAGTTGCCTTGTTCGTGTAGTGACAGAGAGTTTGGTGTTGGTCTGTTATTGCAAACAAGTCACCTGATTCCATGATCACACTACAATCTCCAGTGTCAGATGATGCTGAACTAGGGAATGATGAGAAGGCAGAGAGAGGGAGTGAAAGAGAGTGAAAGAGAGTGAGAGAGCATTTGCTCTTCACTGATTCTTTATGCTTTTGTCTTTCTGGTCAGTGCTCATTTTAAAAGTATCACCCCCCACCCTGGTCAGCCAGTCCCAGCCTATCGTGGTGTGAGGGCGCTCTTACTTCCAGCAGAGCGCCTGCTCCAGGCCGTTGATGGGCTCGCTGGTGGCCTGCAGGACGCCCTCCCTGTTCCACACCCGGACCTTCCTGGCTGCGCTCTGAGGACAGATGGCGCTAACAGCAAACAGCTGGCCGTCACCTCGCCAGGTCACCCGCGGCCTGCGGTCATCCCAGGCCGCAGCCGGCTGCACCTCCTGAAAACGCACGTTTAGATTGTTTCATTCTTTAATCGACTTGTTTTCAAGTCTTAACTGTGTGGTTTTAAACTGACCTGGATCTTTTTCTGTGCCGCCTGTTTCCCCTCTGAGCCGTGGAACTGAGTCTCCTTCTTTCCCCAGCCCACCGTGATGAACTTCCCTGTAAGCACACAACACAAAGAAGGTTATCAACATGTCAGCGTCATTCAGCCACATTATCATGTGTCTGTAACACAGTACCTTCACCAAAGTCATCTTGGTGGATCCCAACTTCAACGATCGGCTCAAAGTCTTTGGTCATCATGATGATCGTTTCCTGACCTGGGAGCACAAATCTGAACTTAAAACTCACAGACTAGATGATGAACTAGCAGTGACAACTCTAACATCGATTAACAGATGGTAAACTAGCAGTAACAACTCTACTCATACTGTCAGTCATACTGACCGGTAGTGAGAACAACAAGCTCTTCATCAGGACTCCAACTCATTGAAGTCAGGCCACTGTCCACACTGCCAACACACTCCAGCTGTCAGACACAGTCAAACACATGTTTAGATTATGAATAATAACAAATTTATAAAGCACTTGAAAAACAACCACTACTGACACAAAGTGCTGCACCTCATGCATAAATAAATATAAAAGATCATAAAACAAATGACAAATGATACAAGCAATCAAACAATGGACATAATAATAATAACACATTCTCCTTCCACAAACACTGAATAACTCAGCAGAGTAAATGCACACTGCAGCTCCTAGCCTCTGAGTTACCAACGTTGCTGTGCTGCCTACCTGGCAGGTGTTGAGGTTGAAGAGGACGACGTCGCCTCCAGCTGTGGCCAAACACGCTGACTCCAGCTCAGCCAGGTCCTGCAGCCCCACCACCACACCACTGCCATCCTCAGGCAGGAAACCTTCAGCTGTCAGCGAGGCCTCCGCCACCACCTGCAGAGCACAGGGAGTCACGCTGCACCTCTATGTGCTGTTTGCAACCATGATTCCTCACTTAAATCCCATTTTGACAGATCTGTTAATATAACTAGATTCAGCAAGTGATTAAAAAGTAAGTATTACAAACATGACGCCAATCCTGATACAAAATCTCTTCTCAGGACAAAGCGGCATGTCCAGTGCACCATCGGCGGCTCACCTGGCCAGTCCGAGGGTCGTACTCTGTGATGGAGTAGTGGGAAGCTAGCAGCAGGGAGCCGGTGTCGGCCCGGACAGCCAGGCACTGTGGAGAACCTGGACCCTGCAGCTCCAAGCTCCGCAGGCTCTTCAGCAGCTTCAAGTTACGCATTTTCTCTCAGGACAGACTGAGATGACTCTGATCCTTAAAAACTGCAAAACATTTATTCTTTCACCATGATTGTTCCTCTTTTTTTTTGCTTGTGTTACAGATCTTCTAAAAGCACCACAACATGTAAGTACTGTTATATTTTGGTGATTAGAGGGATGTCTATTTGGCTGCTGCTCAGCTATTTAGATTCAGTGCAGCATCTCTGCATTCAGATCCACAAATCCAGTGTCTGTATTTAAGTTTTAAGTGAAGTATCTATCCACCCACTATTAACACATTTTTACCTTAACACCTTTCTCCTTTTGAACAGAGACTCAATCACTGAACCATGCTCATATTACACTGATAAATAAACAGTGTAGAGACACTGACATTCCACCTAGATCACTGGAGTTTTAAAGCTTCAACGTTGTCACTTTGCATCTCCATGTGTGTTTCTGCGGACTGATATCCCAGTAGTCAAAGAGAGGAGCTAAAATTAAACAGTTTGTTAGTGTTTATGTCAAACTCGTGGTTCAGTCTTTAAACAGTGGGTTAGCTACAGTGCTACATTTAGCTTGTCACTAAATAAGAACCGAAGGACGTGATATTGCACACGTCAAATCAACCGGATGGAGAATGTGAAAGGTTAAAGCGTTAAGAAAATGTTAGAAAAGGGAGAACCCACCGACAATGACCAGTTTGAAGCAGCTTTAGATCACCAGCATCAACGACACAACATCACCCATGTGGCTACGTCAAGCTCCTGGCCTTTCACCGGTGACGTCAGACGCACGACGTAACGTCGCTCCCGCCCCTCAGCTTCGGGGAGGAAGAGCGCATGTGCAAAGCTGTACGCCAGGAACACTTGACAGTATTGGACAGTTTGAAAAAAGTTGACAGTATTTCTTTTTTTTTTTGTATTAAAGGATATAAACACAATAATAGGAGATTCAATTACAATTTAATATTTCAACATTCTGGGATTGTAGTTGAAATTACACTGGAAATAAGATCTTTGCATGTTTCATACATAACAGATGAGTGTAGTGTCTTTAAAAATTGAACCAGTTACTTTAAAATTTTGTGCAACCCCTTTTGTGTATTTGTTTTTTTAGAAACTTTTTTTCCAGAAATGTATCAGATACAGGAATGCAGGTTTTGTAATGTTTCGTAAAGCGTAAAAACTTAAAGCACCTTTGTCATGCCTGTGCATATTTAAATTGAATACTTCCTCACTCTTTAAGCATGGTGAATGCTACACTCTGGCATCATTGTTCTCCAGAAATTCAAATATTTATTTATTTTTTGCATTTTTAACATTTCTTTTAGTGGCCACAAGATCATGTGGTCAGCTTGTCAGCAAACGCTACAAGAGAAGCTTCACTTGCAAAGAAAAGGAATAACAATTCACATCCCAGTTACCCATTGTGGTATGCAGCCATGGAAATGGGTTTAGTTTGCTGAGGGTTTCTACCAATGGGACTTCTTCCATGACTAGAGTACAAGTGAGACAAATGGAAATCCATTTGTGGTGAAGAAAAGGACATGTGAAAAACGCAGCAGCAACATTCCTGTCCAGAGGTCATTTCGCAGAAAATCCATTCCTTTCCATCCATTGTCAGTAGTTTTCACAGAGACCATTTTCATTGTTTAAAAGAGTTTGACAGTTTCAGGGCTGTAATGTGTACATTGAGACAAAATCCCCTCAACTCTGTCAGAAGAAGTATATACCTAAGAATACGACCTTTAACATAAACCCAATTCAATGTTTTTTCTTTGCCTCACTGATGTGTCTATCTATTATATGTCTATTATTCAGTCGAATAAGACAGTTGTCCACTCAGCTGTTCTTGTGTATTATTCTGTCCTTTCTGTTCATAGATAGATAGATAGATAGATGGAGCAAAATCTGCAGTCAATATGTTTTCCTTATTTATAACAGCTCTCCTCTCTCTCTGTATTCTTGTTTGTTCTCATTTCTCATACAGTTCTAACTCTGTGTAGGTCAGGCTGCTGGCGTACTCAGCTGCATTGCTTGAGGTGACTACGTCCCACCTCAGCTCATCGATCCTCTCAAAGGGATGGAGGACCTCTACCAGTACATCCACATACACACTGCTGGCACAGCTGGCCCCGGCTGCCTCACTCTTGCCTTACCCCGGAGTTGTTGCGTGGATATACAGAGCTGTGGTGAAGAAATGAACACTTAGACCCTTGGGATGTGCCCTGACTCTGGTGTCATACAGTATTTCTGACCTACTTTGCTTGGTGCTTCAGTTATCAGACAGATACCTGCGACCCAATAGCTTCTTTTCATCTCCTCGTCCATCACTGTTGTTTATCTGTCTGGACATTCGTTTTATCAAATGTCATCAGAGTAAAGTTCCTGGAAGGTAGAGGTCACACGATTTATTGAGCCTAATAAAGAGAAGTCATCTTTTGTGCTCTTGAGTGTTAAATAACACAATAACCAGGCCACTGCAACTGAACCCTGCATGCAATGTTACTTCCTGTTTACCATGTAAGATAGATGAGAAGGCCTCTGGCTAAAGCATGTGAGACAGACCCGGACAGAGGATGCAGTGTTCATGGCAGGAGAAAAAACATAGAGCCCTGAGAAAATAGTTTATTCTCTCATTAGGAGAAGTTTGCAAACTGGCAAGTTGTTCCCAATCTGTGGCTCTGAAGATTCTCCAGCACATCTAATCTGGTAAGTTTGGCTTTATTTTTTCTCAAATCTACTTTTATTAGTTATCTGGAAGACAAGTAATGAATGTTTCAGTATTGTTGTTCATTGTTGTTGCAGTTCATTTCTCTTCTTTCAGACTTTCAAAAGAATAAAAAAATTTTTTGTTATGCTATTAATAAACAACTTTGTACAAGTGAGGGATAATTCGTGCTTATAAAGAGTTTTCAAAACTTGATGATTTTTGTCAGAAATGTCCTAGATCCACTTGAACTGTATAAGCGTGCAATAACTACCACAAACGCTGGGAGGCGCCATTGTCTCTGAACTACAAATACCCAATAATCTTAATCGTTCTTCCCTAGATCGTCTAATAGGAAGATGAATCACTACTAGTCACCAGTCTTACTGCTGAATAGAATAGAATAGAATAGAATAGAATAGAATAGAATAGAATAGAATAGAATAGAATAGAAGTAGAGAGTAGAGAGTAGCAACACGAGTGTCATATCAGATAAAACACTGTGGGACACAGTGTGTCCAATGACAAAGTGTCACAAAAACGCTAACCACAAGGGATATTTCACATTGTTTGCCATCAGCAATAGAACTTTGTTAACAACAGTGTTAAAAGTATACCTTGTGTTACATACATGTTATAACAGCAGGGTATGGATAAAGTCTGAGGGAGACCAAAGATGGAATAGAATAGAATAGAATAGAGGTAGTTAATAAAAAATAATATGTATGAGAGAATAGGATGTAGAGGAACGTGGTAAATGGGTGCAGTTGATTCCCTGAAAGGGTTAGGGTTAGGGAAAAGCCAAGATGGAGAATTTCAAACCAACAGGATTTGACGTCTGGGTGGAGTAGTAGATGAATCTCCTCTGTGCTGAGGTGGTTTAGTCATCTGCTCAGGATGCCTCATAGATCGGTTTTCAAACTGTTTTGCCCCTCAGCTAAAATGCTATTTCAGCTGTGATTCAGCAAAAGTTGGGGATCCCTACACCAAAATCTTACCAAACCTCAGCCCCTTATTCATATACCCCACCATAGAGATAGAGACACAGTCCTTCAAAGAGATGGGGAGACGACCCCAGAACGGGCTCAAAGTACAGGTGTGACCTGGGCATCTGGTCAAGATGGCTCATGGACACCTCTCTGGAGATATGTCTATAAAGGAAGTCTTTAAGTTAAAAAAAAGGACAACTGGAATTCTGTTAGGTTCTTGAAGATATTTCAGTTAGAGTTTGAAGATGGTTCTATTTGATTCTTGAAACCAGTTCTTGAGGACGTGTCTGTTCAGTTGTTGAAGCCGTTTTTATTAGAAATCCACTTTGTTAGATTTTGAATATGGTTTTGTTCAACTTTTAAAGCCATTTTGTTAGGTTCTTGAGGCCATTTCTATTTAACACTGAAGCCGTTTCTGTTAGATTCTTGAAGCCAATCATTCTGTGATGGAAATGCTGACAGAAGAAGATGAAGAAGATGAAGAATTTCAAACCAACAGGAAGTTGACCTCTGTGAGTGGAGGGCCTCAGAGTAGAGCCGCCACTGCTCCTCTGCATTGAGAGGGATCTGGCATCTTATTGCAATTTCAATATTGAAATGAGCCCAGAGGCAGGACACACACACACACGCAGACACGCACACACCCAGGAGAGACTGTCGTCTTTGAAGCGAACGTAGGTGTCGGCGTTAGAGCAGTTGGAGGTTTCTGGAATAACCGTGGGAGTGGGAGCTCTGTCCGCCTCGTCCTGTCTCTGGCTCCACGTCCCTGCCGCTCCACCGGCTTCAGCAGCAAAACTTCACAGAAATGGCGGAGGGAGCTACGACTCTCAAAGGGCTCCGAGCCCAGATGGGTGAGAAACCGTCCTGGCAGCCCTGCTTGTGCCGTTGTTGTCGCGTTTGTGGTGGCGGTTGTTGTTGTTGTTGACCCACTTGGGGCTCCAATAATGTAGTAATCGCTCGGTTAATATTTGTTGGCAGAGGACGGGGCTAGTCGGGCTAGTAGCGTTAGCTCCGGTGATCCCCTCATGACAATGGATGGATGCCACTTTCCCTCTCACAGTTACGACTTTAAGTTAGTTTTAGATGCCAGATCTCGAGGTTAGAATCTCGGCGTGAAAGCGAAACCGAACTGAATTAACTTATCGAAGTAGTTTAGCGTCCAAGGCCACCGCTAAAAGTTGCAGCGGGATGTTATGCAGACAGGTTGACGTTTCACCACATCACCAACTTCTGCCCTTTTCCGCATTTTAACGTTATCTCGAAGTTGAAGAGTGAGGGCTCTCTTGCAAACTGCAAACTATTCGTCGTATTCTAATCCCGAACGAAGCTAACCGCTTTTCTAACAGACATCCGGTCTCAAACTAACCCAGATAACACGACTGCTGCTCATCGCTTGGAGGGAGATTATTGTCAGAAGTGATCATCTGTCAGGACCAGTCCAGGAGGCCTTACAGTCATACGATAACACAATATCCACGCATCTAACTCTGAATTCAGCGCCTTTTTTCATTCTTCACCCCCTCTTTCTCTCTCGACATATGTATTTGAATCAGATGTTGACATATGGTGTAACCACCCCCCTCTTCTCCAACTACAACAATGTCTGACCTGAATTTGAGATAAAGCTGCAGGGTCAGACCCAGACAGCAGGGACTAGATAAGAGAATAAGGCTGCATGGTGTCTCGATGAAGTGATAAGAGGAGGAAAAAAAATGAGCAAAAGCAAGACTGGATATTGTAGGAATAGCACTATTCCCTGCAGGGTGGCGGGACCCAGCTTTAGAGATAGGATGAGGGGCTCAAAGTAGAGCGGCTGCTCTTTTGCATTGAGGAAGGACACCTCTGGAGATATGTCCATGAATGAAGTCTTCAAGTGATAGAGATGAAGGAAGACTTCTGTTTAGGGCTGCAACAGCCAACTGTTTTCATAGTAGATTAATCTGTTGATTTCATTCTCGATTAGTTGGTTAGTTAAAAAAATAACGCGAAAAAGAAGAAAACTGTTGATGCCTCTTTCTCTAAGGCTGCCTCCGCTAGATCCTTACAGCCATTTCTTTCAGCTTCATGGACGATGTTTCCGTTCGATGAAACCGTTTACCTTTTGAGGCCGTTTGTCTGACTTTCAGGTAGTTTCACTTAGCTTCATCTAGCTGTTTCTGTCGGACCTGAAGCCATTTTTGGTAGGTTTTTGAAGTAGTCCATGCGGGAGGAGAGTCCCAGTCAGACCCAGGACACTCAGTAGAGACCTTATTTCCCGTATGGCTTGGGGAACGCCTCAGGATCTTCCCAGAGGAGCTGCTGGAAGTGTCTGGGTGTCTCCTGAGACTTCTGCCCCCCTGACCTGGATAGTGGTGAATAACAGACAGGCCAACTGCAGGAGCCAGGTCTATCAGTGCTTTTCATCCCTGGATGTTTGCTGTGTGTGCATCTGCGGGCATGAATGCACAGCCTGTTGTGACTCCATTCGGACTTGTGTTTTTTAGGGTGAGAGGGTGTTTTCTGCATACCCAACTGTGGGTGTAGGAATGTTTTACTTCTGGCAACAACTGGGACCATATTTAGTATCGATCCTCTTCCTGTTTCCTTCGACTTTTTTCCATTCAGTATTTTTCTGAATCTGGAATCTACATCCACCCTAATTCTGTGGTTTTATGAAAATATCCACAATGTGAGTTAGATTCCTTAGCTTTGTGAGGGAATAAAAAGGGAAGTCAGTTAGCCGGGCCTCGGCTCGGAGCAGCAGAAAGACTGATAATAATAAAATAATGTCAGGAATCTAGCTTATGTTCATTTCCACAAGAATGCGAGCAGGGAGAACATGTACCCTGCTATTATGAAGGGAGATCGCACTGCTGCGAGTCACACACTGCAAGGTTATCCCAATCCTGGCTCAGCAAATTGCCGCTGCAGAATTAAAAACATGAGAAATATTTCTGCCGCTGGTTTGACTCTGACCAGAGGAGGAAGTGGACCGGGCCTCAGTCTTTGCGTGTGTGTTGGTTTCTTGGACCTGTCAGTATAACTTTGCCGTTCCAGCACAAATGCTTTTATTATTTATTTAACCTTTTCCAACGAGCTCTGAGGATTAGGCCTGCAATGAATTGCAGATTATTTTCCTGATTAATCAGTTAGTTGTGCAGTCTATAAAATGTCAAAAAGAGTAAGATGAAGGGCTTCAACATCTTGTTTCTCAAAAGTGTATAGTTCACTATCACAGAGAACCAAAGAGATCAGAAAATATTCACATTTTAGAAGCAGATGTCAGATATCTTAGATTTTTTGCTGATTTTTTCTTTTGTAGATTGGTTGCAGCAGTTCTGTTCAGGCAGCACACCTGTGTACATGCACGCACATTCACCAAAGATTTGACTAACAAAACATATTAATTTGTATAGGCAATAGCTACGGTCAGTCTGCAGTCTTGATACTTAAGTTGATGAGGCATTTAATATGTCTTCAGTGTGTGGTCTTAAGTCTGTCCCTCTAGGTCCTTACCTTTTGGGTACATGAAGAGTCATAAAGCGAATTAATTATGTTGTAATTAGTCCCGACACTCCCTTTTCTTTCCATCCTGGGGAAACTGGGATGTGTCACCATTATCCTACCAGCACTGCAAATAGCCAGGGCTTACCTTTGCATGAACAAGTCTGGAGTAATCCCATAGAAGATCTGGTGAGCGTGTGCGTGCATGCGTGTGTGTGCACGTGTGTAAGCGTCTATCAGCAGCTTTTATCTGAGGGCCTGAAATGTTGAGCCTGCAGCCGCCTAACATGATGCTAGACAGGTTTCTATCACACCCAAGTACAACACAATACATATTCAGCAAACCTGGGAGGAAAACCACACAATTAAATGGCTGTTGTTGTTGTTTTTGAGCCTAGAATTAACCTGTTTATGTTGGTATTTGGAGCTAGAAACCGTAACGCACTTCTGTTCCTCTGGAGCAAACAGTGGTCCACCCTTTCATTAGGCCGAGCGTAATTGCAGAGTGCAGCAGGGACGTAGTAAACCAGGGTCCGAGAAGAGTCCTAACACATTCCTGCTTCACCAGTGATGAGTGCTTAGAGCTTTCACCCCACTGCCAGGAGATGCTCCGATGGTTAGGGGTGCAGAGAGTAATTGGTTGAACCGTGCATCAGGATTCTTAGTGGAGCAGCTCTGAATCCATGCACTGAGGTCCTGTAATTGATTCTTAAATGAAGAAGGGGAAACAAAGGTGCATGGTTGCATTTCCTTTTCCCCTGCTGCTGCTGACACCATTAGCTTATATGCTTATGAGCTTATGTGAATGTTGAATAAATAATGTTCCTATTTGTCTTGACTATGTGTGTTAAGTGATGAAGAGGTCATGTAAGCCAGGTGAAAAGGATGTGATGAATTGAGATGCGTAGTCTATAATCTAATGGAATGAAATCATAGTCGAATCGTAGGGCAGTGCAGACACAGTACAGAAGGAGCGCTCTCCTGTGCAGGGTTTTCTCCAGGTGCTGGGGTTGCATGCATGTTTAGGCTGATTGCAGACTCTAAATTGCCTTTAGTTGTGAGTGAACTGTGTGACAGGGAGGTTTCCAGCAGGCCTCATAAGATGACAGAGGTCTTAAGGTCTTCCTCGTCGTTTAGGGAAGTAGCCCCTGGGCAAGGGTAGCATTGGACTTGTGTGATGTAATAGCGGCTGGGCTGCTTCCTGTTTGGTGTTGTTTGTCTGGCCTGCAGAGCAGGATCATCCTTCACCCACCCCCCCATCCTCCCTGGGGGGTCCACTCCATACAGCTGCCTTTACAACCCCAGCAGCAGCCTGGAGGTTGCACCAAAACACATCATTATGTCCATTAATGTGCTGCCCTGGGAATGGTTCTCAGGTGGTTCTTTAGCGTCTCCTACTCTGGGACAAATCTAAAAAGTACAATGACAGGGCAGGAAACCTGGAATGTCAGAGGAAAAGTAAAATGTGCTGGAAAAACTTTAGAAGCTTTGCTCCTGCATGTCTGTAAAATGGACATAATTTCTGAGCATTATTTTCCAAGTTGTTGTCAGTAATAAATGACACTTGGTTTGCTTCGTAATCCTTCAACGCTGCTCTTCCCACACATCCTGGAAAACCTGGGAAAAATCTCAGACTGATTTACCAGTCTTGGAGAACATGCTGAAGAAAAGTAAAATCTCGTGGATAAACTCTGCAAACTTCAGTTTAGACGATTTGCTCATAAATAGTTTGTACACAAGTATGCAAGAGATTATATCACAGATAAGTTATAACCTTAGAGTTAGGCACATCTGTTAAATCAGATAGGAGACGAATAAAGATCTGGTCAAGACGACTGTAGAAAAAGATGCATTTTGTAAGGGTGATGGGATGTATTAGACATGTACTGAATGACAACTGTTATATCATATTACAGCAGCTTGAAGAGCCCTCTACAAATGATTTGAAGAGAAGCGCAGGGACCTGAATGTGTGTGATAATTAGCTTCTGACAAACTCTTTTGGCAACAGCTCAGGAACGGTTTATCCGGCCCATCAACTGCATTGATTTCTGTCAGTGAATTAATTTGATGTTGCCAGACCGGCTCGCTGCAGGCTGGGTCTCTGCAGGCGTTTTCATTATCTGCTTTAGACGAAGCCATCGATCGGTCCAGGCCAGTCATAAGATATCAGCTGTTATTGTTAGGGGGTGAGTCTGAAGCTCTGTGTGTGTGTGTGTGTGTGTGTGTGTGTGTGTGTGTGTGTGTGTGTGTGTGTGTGTGTGTGTGTGTGTGTGTGTGTGTGTGTGTGTGTGTGTGTGTGTGTGTGTGTGTGTGTGTGTGTGTGTGTGTGTGTGTGTGTGTGTGTCTGTGAGATGACGCAGCAGGATTGATGTATGTTAATGAGTGCAGGTCTCCATGGCGATGGAAGGACAGGAGACGGCTCGTCTGATTGGCTCGTCTCATTTCTATGAGTGCACCTGGCTCACTCTCGACGTTGGTCTGGAAAACAGAATCTCTTCTCATTCAGGCACGGCACGGACGTCTGTCTCTTCAGACAGCCCGTTAGGTTTATTCTAATGGATCTAATTAGTCTGATGAAAAGGTGCAGCACACTGAAGTAAAGTTCTGTTAGACGTGATGCGTTATGCACGAGTGTTGCATGGACAGAGTCTCGACAGCTTTAATAGCTGCAGCTCCGGCTCCTCTGACAACAGTCAGCTCCCACTTTAAAGCTGTACAGGTCAAAACACTGGACCATGTTTGTGTTTTGGGTTTCAGGTAAATTATATCATGTTGATGAGCTTGAAAGTCCAAAATCCTCCTATTATGGATTATGATCATTTATTTCTCAAGTTGTTGTTGATCTAGCAAATTATACCCAGTCTACTTGGTAATCCTTCCAAGCTGTGCTTAGGATTCTGACACATCCTGGAAAACCTGGAAAATCAGTGACCTGTTTTCCATTCATGGAAAACACGTGGAGAAAATGTAAAAATGTGCTGAAAAAGTTTGAGTTTTGAAACTGATTTTTCTTCTACCCTGTCAGTAAATGGTTTAGATGCTCAGTGTGTAACTTAGACATGATGTCTGAGCCTCTAGGAGATCATTTTATTGATATGTTAAAACCTTAGACTTAGACTCATCTTTTAAATCAGAGAGGAGAGTTAGAGGAGAGGAGAATAAAATGAGCACATCCTCAAAAACACATGAAATGTCCTGAAAACTCCTCTATCTCTGCACGTTTCAAATCAGACTAGAGAGGAATAAAGATGAGAACAATCTGGCTTAACATACGAACTGAAAGAAGCAACAGGAGCTGTAACAGCAGCTAGTCCTGGTCAGTGACAGAGCAGAGCCCTGCCCTCACCGTGTCCTCACTACGAGCCATCTCATTTCCAAGTGGCTGCTGATAGTGCTGTTGAGACGCTCTCCATCCAGGCCGAGCTGAGGGGCATCACTTAGCAACAGCCCCCAGTCTCACAGAGAGCCTGGCATTTACTGTCTGTCTGGATGAGCAGGCAGCTCTGCTCCTCATAAAACAAAGACCAAAACGCTGAGATGGGACGTGAAACAGAGACACAGGACTCTTCAGCTCCATGATTAGCACAGCTGATTGCTGGACCATTAACATTCAGTTGCAGGGCATCACACTCGTCTTCCTGGAGAGATGAGTGATTATTCCCTGACCACTACTGCTGCTGCTGCTCTTATAGATGCACTTCATGTAGATTTTTATACAATCAACACGACTGTTCAGTTCATATTTTATTTCTTCATTACCTGCTTGAATAACTCCTCTCCTCTCCGAGCTCCAGCTATCTGTGATCTTTGTCTCTCTCTCACTCTTTCTATACCTCTTTTTCTCTTTTTATTTCCCAGTTATTTTCCAGAATGAGGAGCATCTAGCCTCAGCTCAGCAACCGATAGACAACTGTTATGCTCAGCTACTAGAGGCGTAGTCACATGAAATCGTGTCAGTTCGTTTAGTGAACATTGGTTCATTAACCAAAGAAACATAGCAGCCAAGGGTCCGTGTCTCCTTCCCCAGCTAAACTCCTCCTCCGACCATGCGAGACTTCTGACCAATCAGAGAACAGCTAGTTCAAACTTTATGACTGAACAAAATCAGCACAAAACAAACCCAAAAACAACAAAAATCATATCGTTTCAGCCCCGGAATTGGAACAAAGCAAATGAGCCACAGGTCTGAGTACAGTGCTATAGAGCTCTTCTTCTTCTGTTTATCTCTGTGTATCTGTCTCTTTTTGTCTGTGCTCACAGAGCACATTTTGGTTCAGACAGGACACATCTGAGAGAGCAGCCTGTCACTAGTTTCATACACCATTTACATGTCATCATTTTATTCAAAGTAACTTTGGAGGAAAAACGCTGAAGCCACGTCACAGTAGAGACCCAGTACAACAGGATCTACTGCTCTACCTTCCACCTGACCACAGACAGGGATGCAGTAGCAGTCAGTGACGTCCTGACGTGCTTGGTATCTCTGTCCTGAGGCAGTTGAGCGTGTCGTCCAACTCGATAGGAATCCACAGTCAGTGCATGTGCACAGTATAAATGTCTTATTTACAACACAATAAAAGGTGTTTCTTATTGTGGCACTGCCCAGTGTTTGTGTACTCTGGCTGATACTGTTGAGTACCAGTCTCTATGTGTACCCTGATGGAAAGGGAAAGTGCCACAGCTCCAACGAGAGCCTCATAAAGAACATTCTTCCAGCACTTTGTTGTGGGAAAATGATTTGATGTGACGTCTCGGAGGCGTGATGACTTTTCTGGTCCGTTGCTTCTCGACCTGACACTGATACTGGAAGTAGTGAAGCTCGGAGTGAGCGAACCTGTTCAAGTAGCTCTGGTTTCGTTCTTGTACAAATGGCTCAGCACATCTTGTCACTCGTGACGCGGGGCATTTCCTAGCTTGTCTTTCTGTCTTTCTGTCGACACAGTCAATGTTTTTCATCTGATTGAGCGATCCAGCACACTTAATACAAACTGCTGATTGCATTGCAGCCTAGTCAATAAGCAGATGTCAGTCCATACATTTCTTCAGGGTAGATGGTTCATTTTTCATCCTTCTTCAGTCATGACTCGACCTGAACACCCTTGAACGCTCTTAAACTCACACCACTGATAGATGGATAGATGCATCATTGTCTTCTTTCAGCAGTTTCTAGTGTGAAGTCAAACAGATCATTGTTGACTGTTGTTCTGGTTAATCCTACATACACATGCATGCACTCTCACTGACGGGCATGTTGCATAGGCTTGTAGCTCTTTGTCCCTCCTTTGTTTTAGTTGCATTCTAGTTGATAATTGCATGGTGTTAATAAATAAAAAAGGGATTGATTACGTAAGATTCTCAGTAGGAGTGCAGTAATCAGCTTTGACGGTTGAAGTCGTTCGAGTTGAAGCCCAGTCAGAGCCTTCCAGAGCGGGTTCCCCAGTAACGTGAACATCACATGGCGGCCGTGGCTCGGCCTCTTGGTCAGCACTTCCATAACGCTGAACACACACTCACACAGGCGAGAGCAGGCCGATAGCAGGACCCATAGAGCCTGATCATTTCCTCCCAGTTTCCTCTGCTCGCTCCCTCCCCTCCTCCTTCAAACTGTGATTTTCCTGTGAACACAGTTTAATGGAGATGGACTTGTTGGCGACCCTGTGGTGTTCCTGGTGGACCAGTTAGTGAAATTTACAGGATGTCCTCAGAGGCCAGGAAGCATTAGAAGCTGATAAATCAGTTTTCTCTGATAAAGGCTTGATTATGATTGTTGATATTCAAGCACCTTCCATATAGTTTGCCTGCAAAAGGTCATGTGTATGTATGCTGAATAAGTGAGTCAGTCACTTGTGACTAAAGGTTCATTTAAATAAACTTTGCCTCTGGTTTAATTTATTCTGTGGAGCTTTGTTTCTTCTCAGCTGGTCTGAGGCCTGTTGCTCGACAGATTTAACTGCAAACAAGTGAGAAGTCTCACACATAGATAGATAGATAGATGGATAGATAGATAGATAGATAGATAGATAGATAGATAGATAGATAGATAGATAGATAGATAGATAGATAGATAGATAGATAGATAGATACTTCATTGATCCCTCTGGTAGGGAACTGATAGGAACTGACCCATTCAGTCCCAGGTCAGGTACCATGTGGGAAGTGAAAGTGAGGGTCCAAACTAACCGTCCATGCTGTGAGATAAAAAGACTACGATCTAATACAATGAAGATGCTATAAGATCACTTCCATAGAGGACCAGTGTGCAGGCACATGATGAGAGGTGCTGATAGTCTGGCTCTTCCAGACGCTTGAAACAACCTTAAAGTAGGTTTCTATGTTCTAGGGAGTGGTTGTGTTGACAGTCTGGTCCTGCTCTGGGCTCATTAGCTCGTAGCTCGTTAGCTCGTAGCTGGGGTCTGACTCCAGACGCGCTCCTCACAGCAGCCCGTGTCGCCGGCCTCGTCACTGAAAGCAGTGTACTGCTGGCGACTGGGTTGACCATGAGCCGGGGTGTGTGGGGGGGTTGTCAGATGGCTGAATAGCTGGATTGTTCTGTAGCTTCAAATCCGTTGGATCTCTCTAGAACTAGCATTCCTATGCAGAACAAACAAAGCACAGAGGAGAGAGAGCGAGAGAGAGAAAAAAAACGGCCGATTTAAACTGGTGGAGATTACCCAGTTTAATTCTGCCCCCCCCCCCAGCCCACCCCTTCGATATTGCCTGATGGCGCTGTGTTTATAAGGTGTGTGTTTGCCCCGTCCTCAGCTGCAGCTGCGAAGGCACAGGCCGAGGAGCGGCGCAGCCTGGCAGGGAACAGTCCCGGACCTACCAACACAGCAGCTAAACCTCAGGGGTGTAAGCCAGGTAAAGCACAGCGCATGCAGAAACACACACACACACACACACACACACACACACACACACACACACACACACACACACACACACACACACACACACACACACACACACACACACACACACACACACACACACACACACACACACACACACACACACACACACACACACACACGCGCGCGCGCGCGCTCTCCGCCCTGTCGTCTCCCATAATCTGTA
Source organism: Karalla daura (assembly GCA_029224185.1). Classification (NCBI taxonomy): domain Eukaryota; kingdom Metazoa; phylum Chordata; class Actinopteri; order Chaetodontiformes; family Leiognathidae; genus Karalla; species Karalla daura. Next base: position 4,029,835 of record CM055195.1, read on the forward strand.
CCATTAGAATGCAAAACAATCCACTTCCGCCGGCCTCTCAGTGCAGCTTACTGCAGGTAAACCTTAGTCATCATCTTATTACCGTAACAGATGACAAAGCTCATTAATGACGGTCACATGCACACATCTACCTGCTGCCTGATGCAAAGCCCTGGGCCACAATACGCTCCACTGTAATCCACCCCCTTGCTTTTGTTCTCTTGCTGATGTTTTACCTTATAGCCACATAAAGGTGTGTGTGTGTGTGTGTGTGTGTGTGTGTGTGTGTGTGTGTGTGTGTGTGTGTGTGTGTGTGTGTGTGTGTGTGTGTGTGTGTGTGTGTGTGTGTGTGTGTGTGTGTGTGTGTGTGTGTGTGTGTGTGTGTGTGTGTGTGTGTGTGTGTGTGTGTGTGTGTGTTTGCAGTCATCGACGGCGCAGCTCTTAGAATAGACGACCGGCTGCGGGTGGCGAAAGAGAGAAGAGAGGAGGCAGATAAACAGCAGGGTAAGAGGGCAGTCCCTGGGTTAGAGGCCAGAGTGACCTCACTACTGGCTGCCACAGGGGTGGATGACGTGGCAGGTAGTCCCCATCACAGGCCACGTCCTCTCAGACCACGTCATCACACCCGAGAGCTAAGGCAGTCAGTCTGGCCGTCAGTCAGCCCTGTTTTTGAGGGTTTTCTTGTTGCTCTGTGACGGTGATTGTCAGACCAGCTCAGAGGTGTGTTACATCGCTCTCACATCACATGAGGATGTGATGAGCCATCACGTTACCTCTGGAGATCATATGAGATCCTGCACTGATTTCCTCGCACAGCCTGCCCCAGATATACTGTACAGCAGGCTGAGCCTCAGATCCTGCAGTCAAAGCACACCTCCCATATCCAGATGCTCATAGATGATAGGTACTAGATGATATTTACTTCCTTGTTGAGATGGAGAGGGTAACCTTTTAACCACCTGACCAGTCAAACACGCTGCGTTTGCCTTCAGCTCTGCGAGAATCTCAGATCATGGAGCGGGAGCGTAAGGCCAAGATGCAGGTGGAGCGTCAGCTGGAGGAGCGCCAGAAGAAGGTGGAGGAGCAGAGAAAAAAGGAGGAGCAGAAACGGCTGGCCGTGGAGGAGAAGAGGAAGCAGAAGCTGGAAGAGGAAAAGGTAAAATAAATAAATAATAAAAGCGCTGTATGGACAGAGTCCTGAGAACAGTGGGATCTACTGTTTGACTCAAATGAGTGAATTAGAGCTGCAACAAATAATCTATTTATTGACTAATAAAATAACAACTATTAATCCATTTAAGATGTGGGATTTTAAGATTAGGTCAAAGTTCTCTGTTATCAGCTCCTGAAATGTGAATCATTTCTGGTTTCTTTAGCCACAGTTTTTTGCATCATTTTTTAAACAGCTAATCCAGAAAGTTAACAGCAGCAGTTAGCTGCAGTTACCTTAAGGTTCCTAAAGCTTAGGCCACCCTGCTGTGCTTCCCACATGCTACGTGTGCTCTGCTCCGCCAGGAGCACTACGAGGCTGTGATGAGGCGGACGTTGGAGCGCAGTCAGCGCGTGGAGCAGCGGCAGAAGAGATGGTCCTGGGGAGGACTGTCCACGGACGCGGACGGACGGCCAGGTGAGCGCTCTCCTCCCACAGACCCAGAGCTGCTGGTCCCTGCAGGACGGAGCCCTGCAGCTCCTGTCATGTTCACGTGTCTTGAATCACACCCTCCGAGTCATTTTCAGTTAGAGTAATTGAGCCTCTCGTCTCAGATACAGTCATTGATGGCTTCTCCTACACAGTGAGGAGACTCATCTCCGAGACTTTCCACGAGCTAATTCAGTCAAAACATAATCTTATCTCCAGAGATCAGCAGAAGTACGCCACTGTGATCCTCCACAGGGCCTGCCACTGCACTACGTGTCACTTGATACCTCTCAACAGTTGCTCCCGTTGTTGGCTAAATCATGAACCATAAATCACCATATTCTCCAGGACGTCTGGAGTCCAGACTCAGAGGTTAAACTTGTCCCGGGCAGCGTTCAAGACACAAACAGGGAAACACAGTTCCAATGTACCCAACTGTGCAAAACATGCAGTAAACAAAAATATATTCAATATATATAATATTGAATATTTTAGCTGCAGCTATCTATTTTTTAATCTATTTTTGTATCTCTATACATAATTGATCTTTGCATATTATGTTCTATACATTAATCAGACCAATATATGCAATACATACAATAATAACACAACATCCTATCAGCAGTTATTGCTACTGCTATTATCAACAGTCATTATAACATAGTTAATTCTTCATTTCCATCTAAAGTCACCTCAGTGACAGTCAGAGGAAGCCCAGCCTGGAGGCTCCTCTCTGTGGGGGTGTAGGTGGTACCCCCCCCAGGCCCAGCCCTCTCTCCTCTCTGAGAGCTGTCTCTTCCCACAGGAGACTCTGACGGCAGCGCCTCGTCCCCAGTAGCAATAGTTATCTCCCCCGCCTCGCCCGAAAAGCCACCGAGGAGTCGACAAGGTTTCTGTTTGTTGATCATCTCTCACTCAGTAGCAACGCAGCATGGACACTGGCACCGGCACTCCACAGATAGCTTGGTTACCTCTCACTCCCTCACCTCCCTCCCCTCCTCCCCCCACCCCTCTACCTGCTGTTTCTCACTAACTGGTTGTTGAATGGAGCTCTGAATGTGCCTTGAGGTGGGTGATGTGACGCTGGATTGTTTATATTCAAGGTTTTGGGTTTTTTTTCTGACTTTGCGACTTCGCATGGAAAGATGGTTACAAAGCGGATGGGGACTAATACCGTGTCGGGACTCTGGCAGCATGGGGCAGGCAGCTCCGGATGCTCTCTGTGTTTCGTCGGGTCAGACATGAGCATCTGTTCACTAACCACCGCGGCCTCAGCTGAAACCACAACGTCTCAGTTCTGGTTTTGGTCAAACGACAGATTTGCACTGCACTGGTGGCACACACATCCCTCCCTTTCTGTGTGTAGTATCTAGTTTGTATGCATCCCCCTGTTCCATATTTAGGCCAGTGTGAGTTTGTAGACCCTTGTACTCCCTTGTGCTCCCAGAAGCCCCTCCCCCACTGGCCTGGCTCCAGTGTAAACCCCGCCTCCCTTGTCTGTCTGTCCTCCTCCCTCTCAGTGGACAAGCGCTCCACATCCACCATGAACCTGAAGCAGCCGCCCGAGGCTGCCATCAGCAAACGCCTCTCCTCCTCCTCCGCCACCCTCGTCAAATCTCCCGACAAAAGTAAGTCTCCCTCCCGCCCTTCCTCACAGCCTTCTCCCCTCCTCCTCCCTCCCTCACCCCCCCTCCCCGCTCCCTTCCTTCTCCCCCTCCCTGCATTCCTGTGCTTTGTCTTAGTGATGTAAACAGTGTGTTATCAGGCAGCGTTTTAATCTGTGATGACTGTATGGTGAGCTAGCCTACAGGTGACTGAACTGCTCTGTAGATTTCCTCTTTCACTTGCAGCTCCTCGGTCTTAGAGTGACCTCTGACCCCTGTGCTCTCCATGTGCAGGCTTTTACACACAGGCTCACTGGAGCACAAACAGACCGGTAAAACGTTTTTAGCTCTCTGTCTCTGGTTCCGGCTAATGAGAAATTGGCATGGCCTCTGCAGTTTCTACTTCAGAGAACTGAATCACCGGGTCACCACGCTGTGATTTGTTGATGTCCTGGTAGTTGGTTTTAGAAGCCTTTCTGAGCAGATCTTGATTCATGAGAAGCAAATTTGATTCAGCCTGGAGAAAAAAGTAATCAACACAATCAGCCGCGTCCCATCTCTCTCTCTCTCTCTCTCTCCACAGCTTCTATGGACTGGCAGTACTATCACCGATTCCTCTTTCCATCTCAACTTGTTTAAAATGTTTTTCCTTTTCCCAGGCCTTTTGAATATATCTGAGAAGTTCTGAGCGAGTTTTTTTAAAATCCTTTTTGAAGCGAGCGCCGTGTGTACATTCACCATTGGGTGTTTCATCACTGTCTCTCAGGGATAAAGCCGAGGAGTTCGTCTTGTAACCGGTTGCCTAGCAACGGCAATGCTGCTCAGGCCAGTAAGGAAGACGGCAGAAAGCTTCAGGTGGAACAGACAGGTGCAAACGATCCCCACCCCTCTCTCTCATTCCCTCACTGGGCTGTAAGACAAGAGCTGAGAAACACCTCAATAGGCTCCACAACGAGCTAAGCTCTGTGACACACACACACACACACACACACACACACACACACACACACACACACACACACACACACACACACACACACACACACTTGATAGGACAGTGCAGGTGAGATCAGGCAGAGGAGTTCCATCTGCTCTGCGTGCTTGGGAACATCAGCTGCTCTCTGCTGCAGCCTGGTGACTCACATAAGGCCAAATGAGGCGCACATGACGGGACACGCTGTCTTTGGGGATTCCTTGTTGACTCCGTCCCAGTGCCTGCTGGGCTGTAACTCCGCTCTCATGTCCGTAGGCCGTTCCCTGAAGACGAGGAGCTCCTCCCTCACGCGAGTGAGCACGGGCAGGGCGCAGACCCCCACCAAGCCTGATAAGGGGACGACAGACGGTCAAGGTGTTTGGCATGAAACAATCCGTCTCTTTTTTTACTTTATTATTCATGCAACTCTGTCTGCAAGGCTCCGTCAAAGCCCTCCTGGGCGATAACAAGCATGTTGCTGCGATGCTGCTCGGGGTTTACACTTCATCGGCTGCTGAGACCAAGACGTCTCCGGGTTAACACTCAGTGTTATCAGTGGAATCGCTCTCGATATCGACTCGCTTCCTTTTTGCTTTTTCCGATCACATCTCACTCACTGACTACTGAATTACCCCGGGCAGGTGCTAAGCTTCTCTACACTGTCTGTGATTAACTGGGAGCTCTGTGCTGGCTCCACGTCTGCCCTAACCTCCCCTGCTGCTCTAATCTGACCCGATCCTGCTCTGTGCCATGTCCCTCACCGCCAGCTGATCTGGTTTTAACCCTTCCAGTTGTGTGTTTTGTTTTTTTCCTTTTCCACCCAGGAATGGTTGGGCTGTGTGCTGTGTCTGGACTAACACCATGTATTGTTTTGTTGTCACAAAGTGTTGATTGTTTTCTCCCTCCCAGAGACGTCATAGCTGGATTTAAGTGGCCCGGGCTGGTGCCTGTGTGTGTGTGTGGCGTGTGTGTCCGCGCCATCCCACCGTAGCACCCCCCAGAGCACACCAGTCACCACGCTCTGCCTCTAACCTTCAATGCTTCTGTTTGTCCTGTAGCCAGCTCCTCCCTGTCCAGACCACGAATCCTCAAACATGTTCCTGTTGTGTTTGTTTGTTTGTTTGTTTTCTGTGGTTGAAACTAGAGAATCACACAACTACTGTACTGACGCGAATAATCACCAGCGAAAAGACTCACGCGCATCGTTTCAGACTGATGATGTGTTTGACATGAGAGCCGGGTTCAGATCAGTGAGTTAACACTCAACCAGTCTGTCTGCAGCAGGCGTCCTCCCAGTGCGGGGCCGCAAAGGGAAGGGTGGCTCTACACCTCCTTCTGAGGAGCCCGTTACCACCTTAACTCTGCTCTCTGACTCCTCCTCTGTGGCCCGGGCAGCAGTACGGAGAAAATGGGGAATGCTTCATTCTTTCATTTCATAGAATCCGGACTTCTTCATGTCTGCTGTGCTTTTGTGGTATCCCAGCTAGGGCTGCACAATATATCACAAATCAACCACTATCACGATATCAGCATATCACAAAGACTGCCAGACCTGGCATGAATGGTGTGTTATGATACACTGATGCTGATTGATGGTTCAGTCAGAGTCCTACCTGGTTTAATGTCTGGTCTGTTTCTGAGCAGCTGGACTGCTCCGGGCCTCAGGTTGGTCTGTGGTGCAGAGCGACGTCCGACACAAACAGACCCTGAGCTTATACACACCAGCAACACGGCAGCTTGAAACTCTGTGAGGGACATCATAAAGGAACAGTTGGAACTGTGGCTGGAGATGGTCCATCCAAAACAGTACATACATACAGTGATTGGACATTACATTACACTGCATAGTGGTAGTTCTCCATCTTGAGCATTTGTTTGTATATTGCCATATTGCAGTCGTGATACTGGAAAGCATTGCCGCATGTTTCCCTCATATCGTGCAGCCCTAGTCCGGACCTTTTGTGATATTCCAAGTTATTCCAATCAAATTTGGTCGGAAACGCCAAAACGTTTGCACAGCAGATGCTGAAGAACTTCTGCCTGCTCACAGTCACTCTGTCTCCAAGTTTCTTTCACTTCCCCTCTTTCACCCTGATAGTATTCTCTGTTCATCACTAATGGTTTATTCCCCCCCTCATCAGCTTCTCCCTCCACCCCGAGCGACCATTGATTTGACCTCATTGTCTGCTCTGACGAGCGCTCTAGACTGATCTTCAGCTGCCAGACAATCAGTGTTTCTGGGTCTGTCTCAGCACTCTTCCATGGCGTCCTGCCCTCACTTCTTTCATCCTCTGTGCGTTGAATGTCACAGAGTTCAGGGGATAGAGATGCAGGGTTCATAAGGAGCCCATGTAAGATTATTGGGACATAACCTCTTGGTTGTTCATGTTAATTCTCTCCTTTTTGGTTAAATCACATGGTGACCTCTCTAACCTTAATTTGAACCCCTCTCCCCCCTTCTTTCTTTTGCCTCCCCCTCCACCCTCACTCCTCTTCTCGGCCTCTCTTCTTTTCTTTTTCGGGGGGTGATATTTTTTTCTCGGGCGTATAGCTCGTAGGCCACCGGCCGGCGTGGGGGACGGAGGGGTCCTTAGTCGCCTGCTCACGCCCACCCAGGCCTCACTAGCTAGGAGCAAGAGCGCCGCCGTCCTGTCAGCCGAAGGAGCAGACGCTGCAGGTAACCTCGGCTCAGGAGCCCGACCCTGACCCTGACCCTGCCAGAGGAGGGAGGGCCCCACACAGACCCCAGTCCTGTAGACACCCCCAGCCTCAGTAGTCTGAGCTCAGCCTAGCGCCTGCTTCTCTCTCTGGTCACTTCTGGTCCTCTTGCACTAGGCGGTGGTGGAGATAAGGACGCTGCAGCATGGAACAATCGGCTGTTTATGTTCTGTACATACAGAGGTTATTTGCAGGAGCGTTTGCACACTCGTGAGCGAGCAAAGTCACTTGGTAAATATTTGTGCACACACACACAGAGTGAAACAAAGGTCCAGCGTGTCAGATGTGACACAATCGGCCGTTGTGTGCTGAGCTGAGCGGGGCTGGCTGGGCTGGCAGCTCGTCTGCGTCTGCAGCCTCACAGGCCACACTGGGAGATTGGCTCTAAGCTGCTTACCTGTTGGTTCTTGTTACGTCAGAATCAGACCGTTGTGCTGCTGCATGTGTTCTGCTAGTGTGACCAGCGCTGGGAATTTGCTCCAAACCTAAAATACACAGTTGAGAATGGATGTGGGTGATTTGGGGGAGTTTGTGCACTCTGAAGCGTTTTTCTGCTGATGATTAAAACGATCCACAGTGAAAGGCAGAGACTGCAGCGCTGCTCTATTATAAACTCTATTAGCCCTGTCGGGTTGACGCTGCAGTGTTCATCGAGCGGCCATTAGAAAGCCATTAGCTGCTATAGATCTTCCACTAAGTAGAGACACAGGAAACACAAGCCATCCGCACTAGCTGCAGCAGCGCAGGCAGCAGCTGACTCAGGGTCTCAGTGGGAGTCGTGCGGCTGCTGCTCAGGCTGCTGCTCAGGCTGCAGGCGGATTGAATTCTAAAACACATTTGTGACCGGGGAGAGTTCTCCAGGTCCCGGGATTATCATGAGCTAATCCCTCAATCTGACACAGCAAGCTCGGAGCCCACGGATAACGGTATACTCTCCTTGCTAAGTACGGCCTACACCTAAACTCTTCTGACCTGGTGTTACTGCTATTTAGCTGCTCTGTCCACATCGCAGATAGATGCAGACAGAGGGATGGATAGATGAGAGACAGAAAGATGAGAGGGATGGATGGAGATGGATCGATACATCGATCATTATTGTCACTCAGACATTAAATCAAACTTTACCACAAAACCTTTTCACTCAGCCAGCCAGCAGGTTAACCAGGTTAAAGAACAGTAGAAAGACTAGATGAGGGTGATTCATCAGAGCAGATGTCAGAGATGCTCTGTCCTGGAACTGTTGGTCTCAGACACCTGGAGATCAACCTGTCTCACTCTACGGAGAGTGTCTGTCTCACTGTGTTGCTGTTTGTCCTGTGTGTGTTGTGTTGTGATGGTGCTGGGTTTGTCAGGTGTGTTTGCTGTGTTCCTGGTGTTGGGTTTGATCTGTGTGTGTGTGTTCAGAGTTGGACCAACCCTGTGTGTGTGTGTGTGTGTGTGTGTGTTCAGAGCTGGACCATCCCTGTGTGTGTGTGTGTGTGTGTGTGTCTCCAGTCCTAGCCTCTCAGATAAAGCTGTTGCCTGCTCAAAGTCTACATCTAACAAATGGCTTCTCTGTGTGTTGTGCTCTTGTCCCCCACTTCACAACCAAACCTTTTACTTCTTTTAACTGTCACCCCCCCCCCTCCTCCTCCTCCTCCCCACCCCCTCCTCTTCCTCCTCTACATCCTCTCCATCCTCCGTTTCTCTTCTTCCCTCCGCCCCTCGCTGCCTTGGCCGCTTCTCTCGCCCCCCGCTGGTTGTGCTGCTCCTGGCCCTGCGATGACTGTGTCCTTTACCAGAGTGTCACCTGTGTCCTCGCTCAGCCTCGGCCAGCCCGCTGCACCCGGCCCGCGGCCCGCTGCGCAGCCGCAGCATCGACCGGCAGAAGAGCGGCATGACCACGTCTGTGTCGGCCGACGGAGCTCTGGACCCCTCCATGGTGAGACCCCCAGCTCCTCCTCCTCTGGGAGAAGGAGCTCTGGTGTATTAGTCTCTTATAAGCCATGTATGAAAGTATCAAGCTTTCCCATGTCTGTGATAGGTTTATTGTCATTTGACAGCCAAATGTTTCCTGTCTTCTCAAACCCTATGAACACAAGCTGCACTAGCACTGATTAAGACTATAGCCTCAGCATGGGCCCAAGTGAAGGAGCTTGATTGTGTTATTTCATTATTATTGTTTGGAAAATATTGGTTACAGTTTAACTGGAAACAAACACTTTATTATCTCAGCAGAAAAGCTTCATTTACAGAATGTTATCTTACTATTAGAAAACTTTATTTATAAATCTTTATGGTATTTCCCTGTTGTGGGCTGAAAAAATATTTATTTTATTATTATTAATATTATATTATTATATTTACTGAACTCAACCTTTATTTATACAACACATTTAGAAAAAAAGTTAAAATTAAAAATAAATAAATAAATAAATAAAATTAAAAAAAACTAGAGTACATGCTGTACATGGTGCTGGACATCATTCGCATGACAGTAAAATGCAAACATGGATAAAGAGGGAAGGCAGATGTGTTAGAAATGAAAGCAGAACCTGAATGAAGCTAGAGCAGGCAGTAGTGGGCGAGCAGAGAGACGTGCCTCTCACATTGAAGTGACTGAGTTCAGAGTGGATGGGGGGTGGACGGCCCCAGACGTGGCTCCGGCCACATTTGCCTGTCAAAGTGCTGCTGCGGGACGCTGCGCCACAGGGAAATGATCCTCCAGCTGCTCCTCAGCTCCTCTGCAACATCAACTACATGAGCAGAGCGCCCCACTTCCTGCCTGGCCCGGCCGCACTCCGGCCTGTTCTGACCACGCCTGGTCCTGCCTGATAACCTGCCTCTGCCCACGTCTTCCTCCTCCTCCTCCTCCTCCTCCTCCTCCTCCTCCTCCTCCACCACCACAGCTGTGAAGAGACTCATTGTGGTGGCTGCAGACAAAGAGGTGCACAGTAGCCTGATTACAGGCAGGCCGGCCCATCCACAGCAGGTCCCACCCTGACCCTGGGCCGAGTGGGCCACAGGTTTACAGCTTCATTCATTACTTCACTGTTTGACTGACTCCTGTCCTCCACGTGCTCAGACCGGAGCAGCCTGTCACTCAGACAGGTTTCCTCCAAAATAAAAGCACCTCATCACACCAGACTCCACACCCTCTGGAACTGCTCATGTGACCCTCTAGATCATGTGATGTGTAACTGCAAAAGAAAAAAAAAGATGAACTTGTGGCAAACTTTGATATTGTCACATCTGGTAAAACCACCTCATGAGAGTAAGTTTTATTTGATATTTAGATGTTTCCATTGCCATTTTTTTTTATTGCAGTATCTAGTTTTTGTGCATTTCTTTGGGAATGGAAAAGCACCCTGTGTCACACTTAAGCTGTCAGCAGAGTTCAGCTGATAAGGGAAACAAGAAACATCAGAAGATGTCATGAGGGTTTACAGTCATCGTGAGATCACTCCTGGAGCTCTCGCTCTCTCCCCCCCCTCCCTCTCTCCCTCTCTCCCTCTCTCCCTCTCTCCCTCTCTCCCTCTCTCCCTCTCTCTCTCTCTCTCTCTCTCTCTCTCTCTCTCTCCCTCTCCCTCTCCCTCTCCCTCTCCCTCTCCCTCTCCCTCTCCCTCTCCCTCTCCCTCTCCCTCTCCCTCTCCGTCTCTCTTACTCTCACTCTCACTCTCTGTCTATAAACATTTGCATAGATAGGAAATAAATGCCTCGTCCCTGGAACTTAACACCCACTTTAACTTCCAGTCATCATGTGAGTTTGTAAAAATCTCCTCTATCAAGTTACTGAGGAGCCGTGCAGGCCGGTGATGGAGGGCTAGTGGGACTGGCGGGTGTCACATGGTCGACCTTGCTCTGCCCTCTTGCATCATGTTTACGCTGCCAGACATAGCGCCAGCGGCATTAAAAATAGATGAATTAAAACCTGAGCCGCAGCGTTGTGTCACTGCTGCAGACCTAAAGACACCGGCAGACCTGGGCGGATGCTCGGATCTGCTCTTGTTTCATTAGTGAAAACTTTGAGTTCTGCCAGAAAGCCAGTCCACTCAGTGAGCATGTGTGCGCCTGAGCCTGAGCTGTGATTATCCCATTTATAAATAGTCAAATATATTCGTGGTCCTCTGCTGACCCTCATTTGATGTCACGTGATTTTAAAGCTGCAACAGCTCATCAATGAATGCAGTTATTGAATGATCAACTGTTTTCATGTTAATTTAAGACATTTAAAGAAATCTCAGAAAGGATCTCATCTTAATGTGAATATTTTCTGGTTTCTTTAGTCCCTACAGAGCAACAATATGAGAACAACAAAAATACATTTAAAACCTTTGTGAAACAAGGATTACAATTACAATTTCCTCCTCTTTTGTCTCGTTTTATAAATCAAACAGCTCATCTATAAATGAATAAAGTCATGGAATTTACACAGATGATAGTGTGTTGCAGCCCAGTGTCAGAGGGGTGAACCCTCATTCAATGTCACGTGATTTTCCAGTTGTTTTGTTTAAGATGCAAAGTGAGTAGACTCAGCTTTGACTATTTGCAGATTGTGAAGTGTTTGTGAGGATGTGAGGTGATCTGGGCCTCGCCCTCCTCCAGCGACAGTCTCAGACTGCTTCTTCTCTGTCTGATCCCAGAAGGACAAGCCGCTCACCTCGCCTGGAGGGACACGGCCCCCATCCCCCTCCACCAGCCTGGGACGCAACCGCTCCCCGTCCCCGGCCCCCAAGCCGTCTCCAAAGAGGACCCCCTCCCCAGCCGCAGCCAAGTGAGACCCCCCCCACCACCCCCACTCCTCCTGAAGCCCTTCACTGTTTGGATGCACATCTGATCACAAAACATTCCTTTTCCAGGCAAAACGCAAAGACGCGCCCGCCGTCACCTGCCGCCATGAAACAGCGGCCCCCCTCCCCCCAGCCCGCCTCAGCCAAACCTCCCCCCATCCAGAAACCAGCCCTCACCCCCACGGGACCCCCTACTCTACGCAAGAGCAACTCCAAGTCCAAGGACCTGGGCTCTGCTCCGGCTGCGTCCTCACAGTCCTCAGACTCCAAGACCAAAGACAAAGATGGTGAGGGAGCAGCAGAGCAGCGTTTTCTCCACCTCAGATTATATATTTATATTCATATTTCCAGATGGAGCTGCAGAGGGTGTAATAATAGCTCAGGATGAAAGGCAGCTCAGTAGCAGCTCTCAGCTGACTGGCTTTCATTAGTCAGGGCCAATATTTACCAGGACTGTTGTTCTGGTGAGCAGGATGTTTGCAGGGCTGCGTCAGAGCAGCTGTCGCTTCCACAGGTGATCAAGACTATATTCAGACATACATACATACATGTATATACATATATTCCATTCAAGTTGCTAGTAGAGCAGTGCTGAACTCACTGAAACTCAAACTGGCATCATACTGGAGCACTTACCTACCAGTCCCATTAACTAGCTCTGGATGGTAACCTGTCTCCCAGTACGCCAGGCCTCCTGCAGTGAACCGCTCTGACACCTGCTCAGTTTGCTCATCCACAGTCCTACACACACACACACCCACACACACACACACACACACACACACACACACACACACACACACACACACACACAACTGAGGAAATGCCACAGGAGGAAATTAAAACTGATCCCTTACCAGCAAATATCAAGGAAAACTGTGATCGTGGTTTCAGACTTCACTTTGAACATAATGGAGCACTACCATTGAATTGGATAGACAGAGCGTGTGTGTGTGTGTGTGTGTGTGTGTGTGTGTGTGTGTGTGTGTGTGTGTGTGTGTGTGTGTGTGTGTGTGTGTGTGTGTGTGTGTGTGTGTGTGTGTGTGTGTGTGTGTGTGTGTGTGTGTGTGTGTGTGTGTGTGTGTGTGTGTGTGCATCCTGCAAACTGACGTGGCAGCAGCTCAGTTAGCGTTAAATCTCGGAGGAGCAGCAGAGCTATTAAGTTCCAGCTGGAGTCACATCCTGTCAGTCTGCAGCCGTGGCTGCTGCCCCCTGCTGGGCAGAATGTGAGCTGCACGGTCACTGCTGCGTTTCCAGCCCTGCAGATGAAAGGATGGAAACACTAAGATGTGTTTAGTGCTCCAATGTACTCATGTTCATATTTAGGAGTGTACTGGAAGGCAAGAATACCTCATCTCTCATCCTCGTCTCTAATCCAACATCTTCAGATTCATCTGTGAATGTTCTTAAAAATCAAACGGAAAGCGTTTATAGTGTAAATAGTGAAAAACATCTTCAAGTTGTTGATTTGCTCAATTACAGGAGTAAACACAGTGATATAAATATGAGATCACTTATAGCATCACATGGTATGTTTGATCGTCCCATGTACAGAGGAGAGTGTGTTTTCCCTCAGACTAAATCGATTCTTTCAAAGGCTCAGAGTCGTGATCATGTGACCGTTACACAACGTCCTGCTGCTTCCTCTAACGTAGCCTCCTCCATGTCTCCTGCTCTCACCTGTCAGACTCTAAGGCCCCGGGCACCAACTCTGCTGCCGAGGCGGCCAAGATCCTGGCGGAGAACCGCAGGCTGATGCGGGAGCAGAAGGAGAGGGAGGAGCAGCTCAGGATACAGAGGGAGGAGGAGGAGAAGTGAGTCCTCGTCGTGTTGGTCCTCCCCAGGCCACAGACACTTTCATACTTCATCATTTATCACACATTTTACCTTCATCATCATCATCATCGTCATCACATCTGTCTGTCTGTTCTCTTCCCCAGGCTCAGAAAGGAGGAGGAGGCGCGTTTGGCGGAGGAGGCGCGGCTGAAGCGCCTGGAGGAGGAGAAGAAGCTGGCAGAGGAGCGTAAGGTCAGGGAGGAAGAGGAGGCCCGCCTGGCCGAGGAGGAGCGGGCCCGGCTGGCCGAGGAGGAGGCGGCCAAACAGGCCGAGCTGCAGAAGGAGCGCGAGGAGGCCGAGGCCAAGGCCCAGGAGGAGGCGGAGAGGGTTCGCCAGGAGAGAGACCGCATCATGCAGCAGAACCAGCAGGAGCGCATGGAGAGGAAGAAGGTGAGGAGGCACGGAGGAGGAGAGGCTGTCCCCTCCCTGTGTTAAAAGGAGGTCCTCAGGTTGTTCAAATACTGAATCTGTGTCATTCCAGAGGATCGAGGAGATTATGAAGAGGACCAGGAAAGGAGAGCAGAACGACCTGAAGGTGAGCTCCTGCTGCTTCTGCTGCTCTGTTGTTGTTGTTTTCATGTTTGATCCACAGTGACGTGATGTTTTACCTGTGCTGCGCAGAGAGAAGCAGGCGATGACGATAAATCTCAAGAGAACGACAACGAGGACGAGGGAGTGGACCAGATGACCTCTGACCCCACCAGTACGCCTCATATGTCTCCATTACAAGCAGTGTTACATGGAGAGACTGGAGACGTCCGACTGACTGACGATGTGCTGCTGCTGCTTTCAGATCAGGCGGAGGACGGGACGTCTGAGGCCAGCGGGGACGACTGCGGCCTGTCCTCAGGAGAAGCCGAGCAGCAGAGGGAGGATCCTCAGGGCAGCCTCAACGGCAAACCAGAGACCGACGACAAGGAGAACAACAACGGCCTCGGCACAGACGAGACCCAGGCCGGCAGGTAGGACGAGCTCTGAACGACCGGGCCACGTCACTGTTTCTGTAGACGCTATAGCATCAGGTCCATCAGCAGCTAGAGGAGATGTTTTTGCTCCTCTAGCATCACATGGTTCTGGATGGATTGACTTACAGGCTCATCGTTCATCTGAGTTTTGTTCATCAGTGCCACAGAACAGAGAGAAGATGGAAAGTATAGGGGCAAAATGTGAATGTTTGAAGAATAACTTGATAAAATCCTAAAATTTCTTTCCATTGATTCAGTGCAATTTCCTTATATTGAGGTAGAGAGATGGAGAGAGTGAAGAGGGAGAGGACAGGAGAGAAGGAGGGAGGGAGGTCATGAGCATGAGAGGGGGAGGGAGGGAGGAAGGTAATGGACATGGGGGGTAGATAATATGACAGGGAGGTATAGAATACTGGAGAGAGAAGTATTCCCTTCCATCTCGGACTCCATGTTCATGATGGTGTGATTTCTGCCTCTTGTCTCATCTTCCCCCTCTCTCCCCCTCCCCCTCATCCTCCCCCTCCCTCCTCCTCCAGCCCCCTCCCAAAGACCCGCCTGGTGGAGGGCTCAGAGTTCCTGAACGAGGACTCTGCCAAGGTGGTGTCCTCGGGCCTGAACGGGAAGTCCAGCCAGTGGAGCTTCGAGGAGCTGATCGACCTCAACGTCCACGCCAAGAGCCGGCCGCTGATGGAGGAGGACTGCAACCAGGTGCTGATCCACTGTGACGGGGGCTCCGACGGGACCAGGGTGGCCTTCGAGGACAAGGGAACCCCCGTCAGCAGCCTGCATTCCTCCACCCAGCCCCTAGAGGCCCTGTCTGGTGAGGAGGCCCCCCGACACGCCCTCACTCAGTCTGAAGGGATGCAGAGTTAGAGCCTGTTCCTCAGAGGCCGAGATAAGCTCCTCATAAACCCATTCAGTCACACAGACAAAGTAAACTAGAAAACAGTCTCATTTCAGAAGCTGAGATCAGAGGATTTTGTATTAATTTCTTCAAATGTTGCTCTAAAAATGTTGATAAATAACAGATTCAAAGACTGTAGATTTATGAATAGATTTTAAGTCTCTGCGTCTCTAGTTGACACCAGAGAACAGACAGGGATGCAAAAAATGTCCCAAAAAAAGTTCATCCCATTCATTTCTTAGGGGAAAGTTTTGCATGAATGAAGTTGGCAAAAATGAGTTTTCTGCAGAGTAAAGTGAAAGCCCAATGAGTCCGATATGTATGTGATTATTAATAACTTCTCATCATTGTTATTGTTGTATGTATATTTAATCTGGGACACTGTTAAGTATTGATCACTCTCTACTCTCTGTCGTCTCCTCAGAAATCTGATGCTGCAGCCGCCACTCAGAACCTCTCACCGGAGCACTCGTGAAGTTCCTCCTGTCCCGCTGAGCTCCTTAAAGACCCCAAACAGCTTCTCCTGCTCCTGCTCCTCCTGCTCCTGCTCCTGCTCCTCCTCCTCCAGAGGCAGGAGCGCGAGGTGAAGCAGAAAGACCACCCCAAGTGCTACATTTGCACCCTAAATAATGTGGACGCACATTGAAATTAAACTTCAAACAAATCTTGCTTCAGGGATAAAAAGTCTCACGTTCCTTGGGCGTAGTCGCTTCAGGTCTCTCCTCTTCGTCTCGTCCGTCGTAGCTCCTCTGTCGTGTCCAGATTTTGATGGATGTTTTATAAGAGTTTTTGTCTTCGTCAGGGGTGCATTGTTGTTGTAATTTATTAATTTTGGTTTCTTTGTAATTGTAATTATTGTTATCACATGTTTAGTCTCTTTTTTTTTCTCCTCTCGTATGAGAATATTCCAGGACACATGCACTCCAACCAGCCTGTGTGTGAATGAGAGGAGGGAGGAGGTCCAACAGGGGTTCTGCATGTGCTCCATCTAAAAAGAAAACCATTGTACTTGACCGGCTGCTTTGTTTTGGTGGCAGCATCCAGGAGAAATATGGCCTTAGTGTTCCTCTAGCCCAGCTCTGGACTGTGACTGCACTGAAGCTCACCTACGCAGTCAAACAACTGTTTGTCTGCTTTGACTTGGCAGTGATTCACACCGATCAGTCTCTACAGGCCCATTATTACACACACACACACACACACACACACACACACACACACCCACCCCCTCAGCTCCCAGCTTCTCCCTCCCTGCACTTCCTCCTTCTGTCCACCAGGGGGCGATAGCAGCCAGGATGAGCTAGTGAATCCACACACGTTCCGTGAGGTTTGTTGGTGTAGTTCTCACCGCCTGTTTTAGGCTTAGTTACATTTTTTTACATATGTACATAGACTTTCTGTTTACTAACAACATTGCATCTGCATCTTAACCAGTTCTAGTCTATTCACCACTCACATCCCAGTTTGAGCTAACCCTAACTGAACCATACTAACACGTGCAGGTTTCGCTCGTAGCTGCCTCCGAGCTTTTAGAGGCAGTTTGTCCTCAGACGTGATAGTTTGTTCTCCTAAAACCTTCCAACGATCTGGTTTTTAACTCTAAACTCACGGTTTACACGCTCCCACCTCCCAACACACTCGCTGCTACACCTGACAACAAAACAAAATGCATTTCAACTATTTTTTATAACATAACATTTGGCTGTTTTTGTTTATATATATATGAACATACATTTCTACCTATATTTAAGTGTTATTGTATTGTGTATATAATCAGTATTAAGCAGATGAAGCCATGTGTAGGGCGGGGTGGTGGCAGGACGTGGATCTTTGAAGTCTCGTTGGGTTTTCTGTTGGACTGGTGCCCGGTGACGGAGGCGGCAGGTTACTGAGTCCGGGGCAGCCGGGACAAGTTTGACAGTAGAGAAGTAAAAAGAAAGAGAAGCTCAGAAAAACGGGTCCGACAGGGCGCCCACTGTCTGACGGAGAGCTCTCAGCTGAGACGAGACGCTCCGGCAGCATGTCCGACCCGTGAGGAGACTCATGGCCGTGCCTCTTTATGACGCTTTCATGTCATCAAAATGTGCTTTGTACCTCGTCCACGGACGGGGGAGGGGAAGCTGCAGTTGGCGAACCAGCTCAGGTTGCTCCAAACTAAATACGACGTGTCTCAGACGTCCACATTCTCTCTCTTAAAATCTTGAAAAATTCCCCATGCACGAAAAGTCCAAGCACATGGTTTTTGGGGACCTTGAGTTTTTCTTCTTTTTTGTTTTGTTTTTTTTGCCTTGTTCTACGCTGGCTTATCAAACCCTCTCACTAACTAATATCCTTTGTACATACAGACTAGAGGCTTTAGACGCTCGCTTTGATTCATAAGCTCAAAGAATGTAACAGACTCCCGAAAAACCGTCCATCCATTATTTACCGCGGCTTTTCCTTCATTTTTCTTTTAGCTTTCAGACATTTTCATCTAGAAAACATGAGACTCTTTGCACTGTCACTAATTACTCGCTGTTGTGAACGGATGGTTACCCAGGAGCAGCTTTACTGTAAAGACTCGTTGGAGAGTTGTGAGATTCTAGAAGAAAATAAAAGTTATTTAAGCCCTCTTCCTCCTCCTCCTCTTCCTCCTCCTCCTCCTCCTCCCTGAGTAGCGCCTGTTGGGGGCTGGATTAGCTGCTGCTTGAACAGATACTGTGTCTATTCCAGGTCCTGCTGCATCTTGGAGGGCCGGCCGCTCCCAGTCCTCCATGTCGTCTATGATACTAGGATAGAACGGTGCCTTAGATCCAGATTTAGTATTTTTTATCGTATCACAGTCGACTCAAGAAAGCTTGTCCTTACCTCGGCCTCGACAATCAGTCTACCCAACCAGGGCAACTTTGTGAATATGAATATTTCTCTCTCTTTCTCTCTGGCAGATTTGCAAAACCTAACAAAAACAAACAGCCCTGTCCACGAATAAAATTTGTATTGTAAATATATCTAAAGTGTACTGAGATGAAACAAACTGTTAAAACAATAAAGTCTTGCAAAAACACCTGATTCCGTCTTTTCATTCCCAGAGAAACCACAGAGCGATCACGTTGCGTCCTTTATTCTTGTTTCAGATTCAATCTTGAATACACAAGCAGAGTATATTTCAGAATCAATCTCACAATCCAAGCTCAATCTCTAAATACCTTCTTGATAATTCTCATCTCCTCTCAAACCTTCAGAGACAGATAAGAAGGTGTGTGTGTATGTGTGAGCAGTCGTATGCATGGCAGAGGAAGCAGGTTATTCCAGTAAGGCACCGACAGGTCAAAGTGCATCGATCCCATCAGAGTTAGTATCGCCGAACGAGTTGCGTTATTGTTTACACATGTTGCTAAATGAGTCGAGCTACTTCACTGCAACTTGACTTTCTCAGGCTAATTCAGAAGCAGAAAAACAACATTTGTGTCCCGTCCCGTGGTGGGTCCTCCCAGCCCACAGGGGGCGTAGCGGCCGGGGGTCAGTGGTGGACGTGCACAGCGGCTCACAGCTTCTTGGCACAGTCGGGGCAGTAGATCTGCTCCCCGGAGATGACGAAGCGCTTGTTGGCCAGCGACAGGGAGCACTTCTTGCAGGTGAAGCAGTACTCGTGCCAGGAGAAACCCTCGTAGTTCACCACGTTGGTGCCGTGGCCGAAACCTGCAGCAGAGGTGGAAGTGACTCAGGAGGAACTGGGGATGTTTGTTGTTATTGTTATTATTTGTTATTCTTTTCTTTTGTGCTCTATTTGCAGCTAAATGAACAGCCGACTGCTAGAATTACTTTTTTGTTATTGCAACTGTGTTCTTAAGACACTAGATGGCAGCACAGAGGCTCGTTCCACATATTCCCCCTTAAAATAACAGGGACAACCAACCATATGATGGGATGGTTGTCACAGATGCTCAAGACACATTTACCTAGATCTCTTACCTAGATCTTTTGAGCTGAATAAGCTCCTACCTGACACCTTAGCCAAAATGGAATCCACTGAGGATACAGTTTATCAGGGATTCATAGGAAAGTAAAAAATGTGAGCACTAACCCCGGTCTCTCATATTCATCGTTACAGACCAGGGAAACAAAGCCCTGAAGCCAAATCCATTTCACCTGCGTAGTAATTATAGCAATTACTACCGGTCCTCATAAATCAGTATAGTACAGTAACAGTAGCCCAACAGTATGGTGTGTGTGTGTGTGTGTGTGTGTGTGTGTGTGTGTGTGTGCGTGCGCTGCTCTGACCTGTGATGGGGTTCTTGCAGCCGTGGCACTTCTTGGCCACGTCGGTCTTGAAGCAGTCCACGCAGTACATGTTGTTCTCGTGGGAGGTGAAGCGGGTGTTGGCCAGCGGCTTGTGGCAGGTTTTGCACACGAAGCACTCGGAGTGCCAGGGCTGGTCCTGGTAGCTGATGCCTCCAGAGGTGATGGGCTGAGGAGCAGAGCAGGAGAGCACAGGCGCTCAGACACCTCACATCACAGTCTGTCGCAGGAACTAGTTCCTGGAACTATCTGCATTTTTACCTCAGGAACCAGGAACTAAATTTTAGTTCCAGGGTGGAAAACGCCATTGATTACCCTACCCAATACTTAAATGCTACAAGCTAACAAGATAACATGTTAGTCCTTATGCTAACTGACTGAGGGAGCTGGCTATGTGCTGGTCTCTTCAAACTGATAAAATAAGTTTGAACAAAAAGTTTTAATTTAATGATTTTTTATGATTAGATATTTCATATTCTTCCCAGGACTTCAGTAAAGGACTCTTGCTCTTCAAGTAAAGGAACTAAAAGGTCCCTGGAACAAACCCAGCTTTTATTATTATTATTATCAGATGTTACGTATGTGCAAACAGCAGCAGACCAGTGGATCCATGGCAGTGTGTACCTGCTTGCAGCAGAAACATTTCTTGGCGAACTTCTTGTCGTGGCAGGGGGCGCAGTAGATGTCCTCGCCCTTGGTCAGGAAGCTCTGCGTGCGGATCGGCTGCTTGCACTCAAAGCAGGTGAAGCATTCCTCGTGCCACACCTTGTTCTTGTACTCCACATTCTGGGATCCTAAACGTGAAAAAAAAAACAAATCTGGTCAGAACCGTTAGGGTCACAGGATCTTAAAAGAGTGTTAAAGGTTAATAAATCTAGGGGAAATTTAGGGGAAATTAAGGCATTTAAAAAGTATTAAAAAGTCAGTATTGTATTAAATTTGGTCGATATTCAAGACTGCAAAAAGTCTAATTTACTCGATTCTTTATGTAGAGAAAAGAAATATCAAAGACAGGGTTTCATAGAGGTCGGGAAAAGACCCTGATCCTCGGCCAAATCTGTTTCTACATGCCTCTAAAAGTGATTTTGACTTGCTTAAAGATAAAAATTAATGTGCTGAGTTAGGCTTAATTCGTCCCACAATGGGAGATCAGAGTAGATCTGCCAGAGTTTGGTTTGGATATTTCTAAATCCTGGGTGCGTGACCTCACATCTCTCCACCAGAGGCTCATATGGTCCGACCCCCTCAGGAGGCCTCAGCAGGTGGAGCTGGACCCACCTGGCATGACCACCTTGTAGCAGGCCTGGCAGCGGTTGCCGTCCTCTCTGGCTCCACACTTGCCACACATGATCTTGCCGTCGTCCCGGGCGCTGAAGGGCTCCGAGGCCAGCGGCTTGTAGCACTTGGCGCAGCGGAAACAGTCCTCGTGCCAGTAGCGGTTCTTGTGGTGCAGCTCCTGAGCAGAGAAACGGAGGGTGTTCAATACGTGTTTATTGATCCAGTATCAATATCTTATTGTATCATATTGTATAGTATTGTATCTTTTCTCCTAGTATCATATCATATATCATTATATCATATTGTATTATATATTATTTTATCATAATATATATTATTATATCATATTGTATAGTATTGTATCTTTTCCCCATGTATCATTGTGTCATTGTATCATTGCATTGTATTGTCAAAATCTGTATCCGACACTATTTTATTGCATCATAATTGCATTACAATAATATATGTATAATTTATAGACTTTATAATAATATATGTATAATTCATTGTATTGCATCACCTAACCCTATCCCTATAATGTTTTATTGTATTGAATCCTATCATATGCATCATGCCCTATATGCACTTTCCTTCATCTTTGTTCACCATACACACACGCACACACACACACACACACACACACACACACACACACACACACACACACACGTGCCCTCACCTTGGCGTCTGCACCAATGGGGCGCTTGCACTCTGCGCAGGTGTTGGCGCAGAGCTTGTCGAAGCACTTGGTGCACACGTGCTTCTCGTCCTTCTTCACGTACTTCTTCCCTTGCAGGTTGTCGCGGCAGTAGTAGCAGTCGAAGCGCTCGGCCATGGTGGAGGTCAGGTAACTCTTGGGCCCTGCACACACACACACACACACACACACACACACACACACACAGAGTCAGAGGGTGCTCCCTGTAGGCGCCGGGTGAGGACGCTCTTGCCTTTGCTGACCTGCTGAGTGATGTGAGGAAACACTGGATGCTGACTCTGACTTCCAGAGTTTCACACCTCAGAGAGATTAACTCCTCAGTGTAATCTGCTGGACTGCTCGTTCACACACCCTGCTGTAGATGCAAAACAAGTGAATGCAGATGTTTCCCGTTCTTTCTGCACATGTTCGCCCTTTACTGTTTGTGGAGTTGAGCTGCAGCACATACCAGGCTGATGAGAGAAGTGTGGCTCAGACTGTGGGCTTTTTATCAAGCTCTCCCCGAAGAGCTTAGGTCATATTTTTAGCCTGTCTGGCTCCTCCACCCCTCCGCCCCTCCATCCCTCCACCCCTCCACCCCTCCATCCCTCCACCCCTCCACCCCTCCACCCCTCCACCCCTCCGCCCCTCCACCCCTCCATCCCGCCACCCCTCCTCTGGACCTGGGGAGCTCTGCTCTGCCTGCATCCCAGCCAGGGTGAACATGTTATCAGCCATCAGTCAGCGAGTTTGTGGCCGTGCTCCTTCGACGTCCACATGTTCCCATCGCAGGCGGCTCCTCTGGGGAGATTGCAGGATAGAGGCAGTAGACACAGTCTACTTTATCTACATCTATCTGAGCATTTCCTTCAAGCTTCCTCTCAGAAGTGTGTATTATTACAAATCTCAGCAACCTTGATTTTCTGCATTAGAGTGGTATTCAATACTTCAAAACCTAAACAACATGCCAGTAATATTGGGTCTACTGGATCTATTCGCTCTATGCCGATGACACTGCTTTCACCGATTTAACAAGTCCAGACTTTTGGTGACGTTTACGATAGATAGATAGATAGATAGATAGATAGATAGATAGATAGATAGATAGATAGATAGATAGATAGATAGATAGATAGATAGATAGATAGATAGATAGATAGATAGATAGATAGATAGATAGATAGATAGGAATAAAAGCACAAAATCTCAGTAAAAAGGTCCTCAAAACAAGTGAAACATGTCTGTCTACATGGACAGAGAAATTCACAAGATTTCTTGAAATAAAGTTATGTGGTTTTATTTAAGATTATGGGGGAAAACACAAATCGAACTCTTTTTGTTTTATCTTGTTAAGAACCAAATAATTGGCAATGGTATCTTTCCAAGTTTACATTTCTGAGGGAACATTTTGTATTTCCAAAGATAAAAGTGCCATAAAGCGCCACATAAACAGACAATAAACAACATTGTTGGTGGTAAATAAGTTCATCAAGCCTCTCGCCTGATGCCGGGCAGAGCAGTGGGACGATGCCTGAACTTTGGAGAAAGTGATTCATCCGGTGCCACGGATCTCAGTTTAATCCCAGTCAGCCTGATGGGAGAGATGGTGGAGGTGGTGGTGGGGGACAATGGATGGAATGGCATCTGTTTTGTCACCGTAACCATGGGAACCAGGAAAATATTTACCAAAGGAGACGGAGCAGCTATTTAAATGGGATGCGGTAAACAGCCGGGGTGAAAGAGATGAGCCTCCTGGAGTGTGGTATGTGTCCCCAGTGAGCGAGTGTGTGTGTGTGTGTGTGTGTGTGTGTGTGTGTGTGTGAAGGATAGATGGGAGAGGGTTTGCAGCTGTGCAGGGATAAAGCTCGGAAGCAGCTCGGACACACCGAGCCCCCCTCCCACCACCACACATTTGGCCGGCTCGTCTCATTTCTTGCAGTGAATAAAGAGGTAAAACCGAGCCCAACAATCCCGATGTCCGCGTCTCATTAGGGCTCTGGTTTAACCGTCTATTTAAAGCAGGCTGACCTTCCAGAGGGCGCAGATGGAGCCGGATGCGGAGTGATGACTGCCACAGCTATTGTGGCCGTGGTGGAGATGTCTGCGCAGCGCTTTAATCTCCTGTGACAAACGCCGTGACAGCTGCCCCCGGCAGCCAGGCGCGGCATGTTACGCCCGGGGCGGATTACAGCGCCCGGCTCCCTCCGGGCCGCGGCAAAGGTCAACCCCGGCCCGCTTTGAGAGGTGACTCAGACCGGCCTGGGATTAGAGACAGAGCGACCGCGGGCAGCACGTAGGGCAAGTGAGGTCACAACTTTCCTGGATAACGCCACAGAGTTTCCCCCCGGAGATATTCCTCCTGCTAAATGGAGCCGTTTCAATATAATCACGAGGAGGAGACACTGGAACGAGCTGCGCTTTCGCCTTCTCTACAACACCTATCAAATAATGAAAAATGTGAAGACAGCCCCGGAGATTAGACCGCAGATTTCTACTCAAAGATGATACGATCTTGTAACTTCAAATGCTCGGCTCGTTTGGCAGCAGAAAGAGGTTTAATCAGTCCGAAGAATATTCAGAAGGAGAGCAGAAAAGCTCACAGTAATGAGCTTCATCTGCTTTAATAACACAGAGGCTTTAGATTACATCTAAATGAAAATGTCTTCATCTGTCTCAGGACAAGCTCCCCACAGAGGAGGAGAACTTAAAACATTGATGCTACATTAATAAATCCTTCACAAAGCTGAGAGGATCTTTGATCGTCTAATATTTTATCATACAGTTGGCGTGTGTTGGGCAGGTCGCACAGGTCACCACACACACACACACACACACACACACATTCACACACTCACACACACACATCCATTCAATTTTGAGTTTCCAAAGTTACCTAATCACACACTTTTGCACTGATGCAAAATTGGTGATTTGTCAGAAAAAGTTCAGACGAACACATGAAATGTCTCAAACTGACATCAACGAGTCTGAATTAGATTTAGATTACATTGTTTTGTCCGCATCAATCACACTTGAAATCGCTTCTTTGAATCAGAGATAAAAAGTTTGGGAGTCATTCACATTTTGCTCCATGAGAAGCCTCTTCTGTTTTACCTGAGTGTCTGTAGAAAGTCATGATGGGCTCCGGTCAGGACGAGAAGAGGAGAGGGTGAGGAGACGGTAGCATCCAGTCAGAGTGCAGTCATCTCATCATGTTATGGGGTGCTGTATATACCCCTCTATGACACACACACACACACACACACACACACACACACACACACACACACACACACACACACACACAGAGCCCGGACCCACATGTCGCCCCTTTTTAGGCCATGTATTAAGCGAGCCTGAGGGGATAGATTGAGTGATGGAGATTGGATTCCATTGTTGTAACATCAGAAGGTTAAAAAAAACAAAAAACAAAACAACTAAAACTAAAACACAGTCTGGAGCCTTTTAATAACGTCCATGAGGGATAATGGATACTCCCACTGCCTCCACATGAAACTTTTTGTTAGAGTTCAGCAGATGACATGTTGGATCCCTCAGACTGATGATTAAACAAGTGTCTCCTCTTCTATAGTTTGATAAGACTGTGTCTATATTTTCCTAGACCTAAACTGAATATTTAAGAGTTGGAGAAGGCTCATTGTTCTGTCTCTTATTGCAGACAGAAAGTATTTGCTTTAGAGCCCCACCCGGCACATTCCTGACAAGAACAATAAAAGACGGCCTGACTCTTCTCTGCTCATCCATCAGTGCTGCGCTACAAACAGTGAAGCAGCGCGGCCGTACGTGACCCTGTGTTCACAGTCGGATCAGACGCAGTCATGACGAGACGAGCGGAGGGAAGAACTCAGTCAGACTCTCGATTAATCCACTGAAGCTCTCACACTGAACCGCAGCGCTCTGCTCCGAATATTAAATCAACTCCTTCATACATCAAATACAAAACAAATCAGTGCAGTTCGCCTGTGTGTGTGGACCTCTCTCTCTCTCTCTCTCTCTCTCTCTCTCTCTCTCTCTGTCTCTGTCTCTGTATGTAAAGGGGAGATGGTTGTAATTACAGATCTGATTTGCAGCACTATGTTTCTCCCAGTTACTCGTAGATTAAATAATGAAGAGGAAGTAGCTGCCGTCCCCGGGCTGCCTAAACCTCCCTGTGTTACAAATCTGTCACTCCAATTTCTACATTCTGTTGTTGACATATGATTATTGTTAGGAAATATTGTTTTAATGTGTTATTATTCTAATATTCTAATATCTATTACTTTAATCTCATTACTATATGGATTCTCTCTCATTCTGATTCTATCTATCTATCTATCTATCTATCTATCTATCTATCTATCTATCTATCTATCTATCTATCTATCTATCTATCTATCTATCTATCTATCTATCTATCTATCTATCTATCTATCTATCTATCTATCTATCTATCTATCTATCTATCTATCTATCTATCTATCTATCTATCTATCTATCTATCTCCAGTATTTCTGACTTGTTTGAATGACTATGGATTGTCAGTCCAACGGTTATCAAACCCAGTTTGTCACTTTATGGTACAACACACACACACACACACACACACACACACACACACACACACACACACACACACACACACACATACACACACACACACACACACACACACACACACACACACACATACACACACACACACATATACACTCCATTCACTTACATCTAGGGGTAATTTAGTCTCCAGTGGATGTAAACATGCATATTTTTGGACTGTGGGAAGACACCAGAGAAAGACCTCCGATCTGACAGGAATCCTTCTTCTTGCTGTGAGAGCTCTCCTCTCCTCACAACTGTGCACTACAAGTTGTTAGAGTCCCACTTAACGCCGGAGGCCATGTTTGTTTATCCATCTTTCTTCTCTGTTATTATTTCCTGACAACGCTGATATCATTTGGCGTCTCTCCACCGGCTCTGTGTACACAGAGTCACAGAGGGACGACTGGAACGCAGCACCTGCCTCCTCCTCATCCTGGACCACAAACAAAAACTATAAATATATGAAATAATTCTGCTTAAAACAGCCATTAAAATGCTTTCAACGTGTCTTTTCCATGACCCCGACACATGATGGAATGGGAGCATTGTGAATTAGGTGTTGGCTGCTGGCTGCGTTCCCTCCACCTCTTACCTCTCGGTCTAAAGTGGCTCGTTTGACCTTTACCAGCATAAAAAAAACAGGAAGTCTGTCCTGTACTTTGTGAACAAACAGGGGGAAGTTGTTCAACGGGGCCAAAAACATGAGATCAGGCTCTTTCCAGCAGCAACAAAAGCCTCGTCTGTGCATCTGCTGCTTCTCTCAACCTGGACGTCCAAGCCTCCAAATCTGGTTATCGAGCACACACACACACACACACACACACACACACACACACACACACACACACACACACACACACACACATTGTCAAGACAACAGGACAGACACACAGTGAGGAAAGTCAGGGAGTGGCTGTGAGACCCAGACACACGCAGGTCAACTATGTGCGGACAAAAGGCCACGAGGGCGACTCTATCAGCTCAGTCACTCTCCAGTCCAGCGGATATGGCTCAGAGAGCTGTTAACACACACACACACACACACACACACACACACACACACACACACGCAGATAAAGCCTTCACTGTGGGCCAACAAACACTTCAGCGCTCACATGACCATGAGTGAAAATATCAGTCCTGGCAAACACGAGCAGGAAAGCAGCAACCTAATCATGGTCTTGTTTTCAAGTATTTTTTGAGATAAAAACGTGAATACAATCAGAGGTTTCTCCTCAGACCTGCATCAGGTCGTCATGGCAACAGGCCGATATGTTTACGATATGTCTCTATCCTCCTCCGATATGTGTTTCTACCAGTTTCAGTGTTTCTATCCTCCCACTGTGAGGAGAGAGAGAGAGAGAGAGAGAGAGAGAGAGAGAGAGAGAGAGAGAGAGAGAGAGAGAGAGAGAGAGAGAGAGTGAGAGAGAGAGACAGAGACAGAGAGTCAGTGTCTTGGTAGTTTTACGATAACGTAAACACGATGTGAGCTCACGCAAAGTCAGGCGAGTAAATGATCTATTTTAATTTATTTATTAATTTATTTTAGATTAACACTTTACTTCTTCTCCTGAACTCTAAAACATGTCATGTGACAGACATAAACCTCACTAAACTAATTAGCTTGACCTCAGACTCACAAAATGCTACAATGAACACCTCATGTCATAACAGCCAGGAATCACTGGGCTCGAATGCTCAGAAGAAGCTCGTCTCACAGGGAACTTTTACCAGCTTTTCAGAATCAGAAAGCTTTATTGTCACTGTATGCAACTGTACCATATGCGCACACACACACACACACACACACACACACACACACACACACACACACACACACACACACACACACACACACACACACACACACTTGTCCTCATACACTATGGGTGGAGTTTGATGGGATAACATTAATAAAAAAAGAGTACAAGCAGCTTTGGAAGAATCCAGGTGCATTAAAAACACATTAATTTAGTGTTTTAAGCACCTAAAGCTTTTACTTTTACTATGACTCCCACTTCTACTCATTACTATTAGTAAGATGTGAACTTCATCTATCACACATTACATGAAACCCTCTCAGCCTCTTTTCATCCTTTCGCTCCCAGTTTTTCACTCTCTTCTCACACAGGAATCATGTGCAGTTCAGCTGAGGCTCGTTCCCCTCTGGAACAGCAGGACCCCTCCCCACTCACACCCCCCCCCCCCCACTCACTAAAACGCAGCATTGCCTATTTAGGAGTAGAGCGCTACTCTGAGGCCGGGACACACCCTCTGCCTCTCTCTCTACTTCTGTTTGTAGGAATAAAAGAAATGATGAAACCGTGTTTTCAGCACGTCTCCACGGGTGTCCGGGATCCGTCGGGGAAAATCTGAGTAGCTGTGTGTGTGTGTGTGTGTGTGTGTGTGTGTGTGTGTGTGTGTGTGTGTGTGTGTGTGTGTGCAGGGGATTCTGGGAGGAGACTGCTCCTACGTCTGTCCTCATCCTGATGGAGAGGAGGCCTCACAGCCTCTGACAGACGCCAGCTTCGCTCCAGGCTCACATTAATTATACAACACACGCCAGGCTCCATCAACGACCATGTGCATGTGGCGTGAGTCAGTTTAACATCAAGATCCTAGAAACTGAGAGACGCGTCCTAGACACGTGACCGTCTAAAAAGCGTTCTATAAAATGCAGTGAAAACTAGAGAGAGGGAGCTCTCTTTTCAAGCTGAAAGTGTGTTCATTTATTCCTCAGCCAAGTGCAAAGTTTTTATGGGCTGTGGGGTATGGTGAAGTCATGCTGGGGCTCCAGAGGAAGGACTGTGATCTCCAAGTCTCTTTACTGACGTCATGCATGTGGTCTGGACGCGGCCCAAATCAGCAGGGAGGAGACCAGGGCCGATGTGCGCTCTAACAGTTTCACGCCACGCGCGGTCCTTCGCCCCGGTACATGATGGGAATAACACTCTGGCTTGTGATCTGAGCAGCGAGCTGCTGCGGAGCCGACCCCAGACTGTTTGAGCTGCTGTGCATCACTGAGTGTACGTTAGGGAGGATCGGTTACGACCTAAAGTTCAGCTGGAGTCCAGAAACAACTCCGCTCACGATATCTATAGAAGTGAATCACAGGTCTCTGACAGGAGTGACCTTCATCAGTGGCTCTGCTATCACAAAACATAAGACACAAGACACAAGTCTTAACTGCAGGCTGAGATCATTTTAACTTCAGTAGCTCTTGTTTTGTTCCTTGTGCCACTCCTGCCCTTACAATTTCTTATACAATGTACAATACAATGTCTATTTTCTATTCTTTTTAAATATTTACTGTGGTGTAAAGTAGCTCAGTGCGAGCTCCCTCAATTTCATTACGTACCCCACTTTGTACAATGACAGTACAGACTATTCTATTCTATTCTGTTCTATCTATTTTATTCTATTCTTTCTATAGCCTATATTCAAAAGTTTTAACACTAAGAAAGAGGTTCATATCAAATATCCTCATTTTGGGACTGATACTGAAATATCTATCTATCTATCTATCTATCTATCTATCTATCTATCTATCTATCTATCTATCTATCTATCTATCTATCTATCTATCTATCTATCTATCTATCTATCTATCTATCTATCTATCTATCTATCTATCTATCTATCTATCTATCTATCTATCTATCTATCTATCTATCTATCTATCTATCTATCTATCTATCTATCTATCTATCTATCTATCTATCTATCTATCTATCTATCTATCTATCTATCTATCTATCTATCTATCTATCTATCTATCTATCTATCTATCTATCTATCTATCTATCTATCTATCTATCTATCTATCTATCTATCTATCTATCTATCTATCTATCTATCTTTAGAAGAAATGAGTTTAGTGCGGCATGGAAAATTAGTATAAGTTACAAAATAAGTTACAAAAATTGTACTTGAGCTGTCCCATAGTCTGTGAGTGGGACTGGGACTCCACCCTTTGCCACAGATAATCCTGAAGTAGAATGTTCACATTTTCATGAATGATTTCAGGGCAGAAACGAGGAACATGAAGGCAGAAACACAGCAGTAGCTGGACGATCCACAGTCTGAGCTGCACTGCTGCCAAGCAGCATCACCTGTTGCTGCAGCAGCTGCAGCTCCGAGTCCAAGACATGAACTAGACGAGAAGGAAATGTGCTGCATATTTCCCAGCCTGAGAATATAAACTGACTTAAACTATGTCGAAAACCTCCCACAGATAAGATGATGGAGGCAAATTAAGCACCGGCTGTAATTGTACATAAATGGACCAATTAGAGGCGAAGCGACGAGCCTGTGTAGCTGTGGACTCACCTCCTCACAGCAAACAGACGAGTGTCTCTATCAGCCGCTGCAGTGTCCGGAGGGTTTGGCCAGGAGGTGAAATCTGGGAAGGCAACGCAGCTTTAAAAGACACAGAGAGAGAGAGAGAGAGAGAGAGAGAGAGAGAGAGAGAGAGAGCAGAGAGAGAGCAGAGAGAGAGACCAGAGAGAGAGACCAGAGAGAGAGACCAGAGAGAGAGACCAGAGAGAGAGAGTTTGGAAAAAAAATAACTACAGGACATGAGCCAAACCTCTGTGAGCTCTCATAAACAATGACCTCAACCAGGAATTTACAAGCAACTCTTATTGAAGCTCAGCAAACAGTCGGGCTGAGGTGAAGACAGTGAGGTCATCAGTTGTGGGCTCTGAGGAGCAGCTCTGCAGCTCTGCTGCTGCAGCTCTGCCAATAAGTCATGCTCCTAATTATCCTCGCACCACTCACAGCATCTCTCAGGTGTTTACAGAGGATGGACCCCGCTTTGTGTCTGTCAGTGTGTGTGTGTGTGTGTGTGTTCGGTCTCTCCTCTCGCCTCCTTCTTTGGTAACAAATGGAGGAATTGCACCGAGATGAGTCATTTTGGAGCAAACACACTTACGAGCTTTGTGATTGTGAGTTTGACCCTGGCAGTTAATCCTCAGCAGCTCCAGGAGGATGATGAAACCTCCCAGGAGGTGTGACGCGGTACAGATGCCAGCTAGTGAACCAGCAGTGTCACCGAGACTAAACAGCGGAGCTTTGAACTCCATCCAGAGTGTCTCCGAGACGATCCTACAACGAGCCGGAGGCTGAGGAGGTGGGAGGGAGGAGGTGTGTGTGCGTGTGTGTGTGTGTGTCCTCAGGACTGGAGGGCAGGATTGTGATGTAATGAAGTCACTTCTGATGGGTTTATCTCCATCGCAGTGAAGGTTCTCAGAGTTTTCTACTTCTGTGAGCTTCTTCCAAAAAGATTTCGTCACTTCTGATCCTGGTCAAGAGTCCCAGGAGTTTAGACCCTTTGAGGTCATTAGCAGAACCCTCATACCTACTACATAGATGCTACGCTAACTGGGTGTGGAAGTCATAAAATAGGAAGCAGAGTATTTCTAAATTATCAGGGAACAGTCAAGAGACATACTTATAACATACTTATTAAATTCGGCTTTTAATTAATGTCATTCTAACTTATTCTTAATGAATGTGGGAGGGGGAATGAGGATCCCCCTCCCTCTTCTATTCAGTTTTATATGCTGTTAATTTATTATGTTCTAATATTGTTTCATTGCTTTTGTGGCTTGCTTTATTGTGTTGGTTAGTTTTTTTCCCCATAGAGCAATCTGAGCTAAATGAAAGTAACTAAATAAAGTAGATTATTGATAAAAATTGATTATTAAGCTATGATGCTAAACCTGACCCCTGAGGTTCCTATCTGTTTACAGCAGTTCTTCCTCACCACGCTCCCTTTCAGCTTTCTCATGCAGACCGTTCTTTGGACTCTATTTTGGTTGCCTCTTCATGTGAAGTATCTTGAGATACTATACTTCTAAACTGGTACTTTTAATAAAGTTGAATTGAAATAGAAATGATGTCTGGGTCACCCACATGTCAATGACCCAGACGCCAAAACCAGAAGTGAAGAAGATACTTGAAAACATCCACCTGCCTGTGTCTTCAGCACCTGAAGGCTTTGGTTTTCCAAAGTGTATGAGATCATGGATGGATGTACAGGTATTGATATGTTTTAGATCAATGGTTTCTGGTCATTGAATAGAGATCATTTGATCACTTCATGTCAGGAGCATCTCGCCAGACGAGCAATAATCCACAGTTAACTGCATGAAAGAGTCCAACCTGTCTCTCGATAAGTATCTCTGAAGTGTGTTTTTACTTGATTTAATAGTGTTTTATTAGAGTCTGCTGGTTTGACAAAAAGGCAATTTACAGCGCGGCGAGGATTAATCTCCCTGTAATTAGTCAAGATCAGCGGCTGGATGAGAAGAGAGATGAGCTCAGATAGAGCGAAGCAAAGAGTCTCTTTAAAGCGATCATTTCCTGCCTCCACTCTGACTCCGCTCTACAGACATTCTTGCTGGGAGCGCTGGGAGTTGTGCCCATATTAGGAACACGTTACCTGATATCTGGCACAAATCGAGGCTGGGGAGAATAAAACGCCATCAGTTTTGCCTGTGTGAGGCTCTGAGTTCAGATTAACACTTCTCTGCTCCTCCTTCGTCTTCCACAGATGACAATTTGTGAGTTATGGTCCGTTTCGTCACTTTTCAGCCTAGAAAAAGTTTTCTGAGCAGCATGAGACACAGGACGAGGCGCATAGTTCACATGGCTGAATTTATTCACTGAAAAGGAGTTGAGAAGCAGTCATTTAGCCCTGACATCACACTGGAGATGTGAGCGGGCCCTCAGAGACGCATGCTCATGGCTTATTGAATATGATCTATATTTGATGAGCCGCAGGTCTGGACTGTTCTCAGACTGGTGACCCAGACTCACACCACTTAATCCCAAGTTGTCAAGCAGCGATTTCTGACATTTTGAGCTTGAATTATTTAAGTGTGTGTGGTTAGCAGGTGTCGGATGGGTACCTGTGCACCATCAGAACAGACTGCATCAGGATGAGTTTTCCTCCTCACATCTCTGTTCTGACCCAATAAACCACACAGGACCTGGGCTGAGCTCCCAGGTCAGACCGAGGGTCTTCATATGTAGAGTCACCACATTCTCACCATGTTTTTGCATTGTTATCTCCCAGTTTTCTCCCATAGTCCTAAAACATGCATGCTTACGAGGATAAAGGCAGATGTGAGAGTGAATGAGATGGACTGGATGCCCCGCACCACCTTTGAGCCAAGATAATGAATGAATGAATAGTAGCCTGTAAGCTTGGGTCCATATTTGGAGGCTGCGGAGATATAAAATTCATGTTGGGATCACAGAAAACAAATCCCCTCTGGCACTAGTCTCATCCAACACATCTCCTTGGGTGGCATGAATCAGTGGGAGCTCAGCAGATGCATTCCTCTGTGTGCCGGACATCCAGGGAAGGAAGAGGAAAACGAGGAGACTGCAACTTTAATCAAAAGCACAGGCTTGTGTTTATTGACCGTTGCACGCACATGAACAGGTGAGCGTATATTTACACAGATGTAAACAGTCAATACCTGCAACACAGAGGAGAGGAGGGAGAGCACAACATCTCCCTATCTCTATCACACACACACACACAGATTCATACACACCTGCAGGCATGAAATCACACACACTCGGACAGTGAGGCGTTGCAGTATAAAGACTATGAGGATCATCTGAAGACACAAAGCACAGCAGGCCTCTTTGGTCAGCTACTTCAGATTCACAACGATTTCCAACGATCAAAGCCTGTCACGGGTCGCCATTCAGAAAACAAGGAGAGAGAGTGTACAGACACACACACACACACACACACACACACACACACACACACACACACACACACACACACACACACACAGACACAGACACACAGACAGACAGACAGACACAGTACCTGAATGGTAAAGTGATAAGGTGGAGCGTTATGAAAAGGACTTCTTGTCACGTCGACTGGAACTCAGTCTTCACAAAGTCTCTCTACTGAGCGTCAATGAAAGGAACTGATGCAGAATTCTCTTTTTTTTTTGACATTGTTCCAGAAAAGGTAACACAACGTACAAAATAAAAATAAAAGCAGCAGTTTAGATCAGACAAAACATAGCAAAACAGGACATTCTGCAGGGATGAGTGCAAATTCTGTTTCTCCTATATCTATATATATATATAAACACATTGTCATTATTTCCCTTCCACAAAATAAAATTCAATATCAGCAAGGAATGAAAAGTAATACTTCTATATATTTATATATATATGTGTGTGTGTGTGTGTGTGTGTATAAAGGCGGAAAGGACGGATGGTTTCCTGGACAGTGTGGTATCAAGAGACATGCCCGATTAAAAAGAAAAGAAAACACTTTGAATGAGAAGCTCCTGCACAGCAGAAGATAACTGTGGGAGGAAAAGCCTTATGTTCAAGTCTGCTCTTCCCTCCACTTCTGGACAAACCCCGACACACACCCTCTCATTCTCACACACACACACACACACACACACACACACACACACACACACACACACACACAGACACAGACACAGACACAGACACAGACACAGACACAGACACAGACACAGACACAGACACACACACACACACACACAGACACACACTCATCCTTCTACAGCTCTTTCTTACAGCACCTGCTTCTTCCTGGTTCAGTTTTTCTCCACCCAGCTCTCTTTTATTCCTTTTGCTTTTCCGCAGGCCGGAAAAGGACAAACCCACAAAACCACCACGTCCGAACCGAGTCTGCGAGGTGAGGAGTGTTTGTCTGGCTCGCCTGGCGTCAACAACGCGTTGCCACGGCGACGCCCCGTCAGCACTTCCTGCTCAGCCCGGGCCAACAGCTGCCACCCAGGAGGAGGAGGAGGAGGAGGAGGTCAGGAAGCCTTCCTCCCAAGCAGAAACCAGGCTTCAAATCTAATAATAACAATAAAAAAGTCCATCTACTATGGAGGAGAGAAAAGAAAATCATCCAGCAAATAAACAGCAACTCTCGTACCGAGGTAAATGTCAGGAATGAACCGATGGCTTCACCCCAGATTCTCCATTAAAGTCAAAAACAAAGGTCCACATCTCTCCACCTCCCGGGTGTAGCTTTTAGACCTCTCCTTATGTGTCTCACTGTCTTTGGATTCTGTCAAATCACCTAAATATACTGACTTCTGTTCTGGGGAAGTAGAATCTCTGAAAACATGCAGGTTCTGCCCGGTAGAAACCATCCGTGTATCGTCCAGAAAACAGTTCAACGACAGTGAAGGGACGGAAGCTGCAGCTCAGCGCTGGCCCCGGCAGCTCGCCACTCAAGCATGGAATAGAAAACGTACTCACGAAGATGGATGAGAGCGACAGACGCGCTTCGGCTCAAACTGACGCGAAAAAGAAAAGAAAGAGAGAGAGAGAGAGAGAGAGAGAGAGCATACAGAACAGTTGTAAGGTGGCCCGCGCGGGGCCGTGAATGGCACTGAGCTTCCTCCGGGCTCTCGTCGTTCTGGAGCGCTCGTCTCCCTGTCACAGTCTGAGGTCGTCGGGAGAGATCCACAGCTCCCACAGCTCCCACAGCTCCCAGTGCCAGGTAGGCTGCTCCCAGTGGCGCTTTACACTATTTACAGGCGAGTAGCACGGACGTGATAATGCTACCTCATGGACACAGTGTCCCGCTCCTGTTGTTGTTTTGGGGGATTTTTTTGTTGTTTTTTTTCTTTCTTACAAAGGAAAACTAGGACAAGCGCACGGCCGGCCCGGCCCGGACGAGCTGGCCCAGCCCAGACCAGCTGGCCCGGCCCGGACAGGCTGGCCCGGCCTGGACAGGCTGGTCCGGGCCGGACCGCCAGGCTGGTCCGGACCGACCAGACCAGCCTGGCTGTCCGGCCCGGACCAGCTGGTCCGGGCCGGACAGGCTGGTCCAGACCGACCGGACCACCAGGCTTTGGAACACTACATTTCCCAGGCACTTGATTGTAACGAAGCGTACAGTTCAGTCGTCCACTGGGTCAGCATGCCTCTGGTGCACAGAGAGAAGGCAGCAAACATTCAAGGTCAGACCAAAACAAAACAAAGCAACAGGAAAAGCCCTCGACCTGCACGCAAAGGAAACGGCGAGCATACTCAGCATGCATATCAAGGTTTAGGTACTCCTGGGATATACTGGAACATCGACCCATTCATTAACTAGTGCTTGGTACTTGCATTAACACACATGCTGCTAGACCTCTGTGCAATGCTACAGTAAGGTGACCGACTTTAAGACGAACCGAGAAGAAAATAAAGAGGAGAAACACCCTGCAAATGAAATGAACAGAGAGTATCTTACAGCTGTGGTCAGACAGGTGAGAGGAGGAGCAGGTGGAGAATGAGGTAGAGACAGCGACAGAGGAGAGAAAGCAACAGCGAGGCGAGGATGTGACGGAGTCAGGTACTGGCCGGCTGGACCAGTACAGGTACTGGCCAGTTAGAGCAGTACAGGTACTGGCCAGTTAGAGCAGTACAGGTACTGGCCAGGTTGAGCAGTACAGGTACTGGCCAGTTAGAGCAGTACAGGTACTGGCCAGGTTGAGCAGTACAGGTACTGGCCAGGTTGAGCAGTACAGGTACTGGCCAGTTAGAGCAGTACAGGTACTGGCCAGGTTGAGCAGTACAGGTACTGGCTGGTTGGACCAGTACAGGTACTGGCCGGCTGGACCAGTACAGGTACTGGCCGGCTGGGCGGCTCGGCCCGGGCCCAGGCGGGGGGTCACATGTGTCCCAGCGTGTGGGGGTGGGGCTCCAGGTCGTCCATGGGCAGCACCAGGCGCGTGCCCCTCATCACCAGCTCGTGCTCTCCGTACGCCAGCTCGCGGTCCAGGTCGTCGGGGCAGGCTCCGCCCCCCGGCCCGCCGCTGGTGTGGGCGCCCGTGGCGTCCGTGCTGACCGTGATGTCACCGTAGGTCAGGTTGATGTCGCCGTCCGTCAGGATCAGGTCCGAGTCGTCGTCCTTCAGCTGACACTCGTTCTGGGAGAGAGAGAGGGAGGCAGCGACCGGGTTGAGAACAAAGAGAAAGCTGAGGATAAACTGTTAATGCACGCTTTTCATCGTGACTAAGTCCTCAGATCTGCTAGAACAGCTGGTAGGAGTAACAGAAAACATCTCCTGTAGCTTCAGCATTTTGACGTGTTGAAGCCAAAATGTCTGAGATGCTACAAGGTGAATGAGACTCATTAGCAATCAGAGCTTCAAGTATCAGTTATGAACATGTTGGACGAGAAGAACTGCTTGAAATAACAATCATAAAGCTTTAATATTATCTAGATATTAGTACTATATATATAGGTAACATAGCTAACTGCATGTTTAGGCTCATAGTTAATCATCTGTATGTGACTGGCCACCAGGGGGCGACCTACATGTTTCAGGATGATAATAACTCTTATATTCATTAAAACTCATAATGTCAACCATCTTTGTGTGGATGAATAGAAACTGCTAGAAGCTATTTGAGCATTTTGTGAAGTTTGTTCAGAAACATTAGAGGCTGAATGAGTCAACAGGTCATGAATAATAATGAATTCAGTTGTGTTGAGTGAACACAGATTCATGGCTGAAGCGCTGGATGAGGCTTAAACCCATTAAACGGTGATAACTCTGGTTCTTGTTTTAACTTCTGTCAAACAAAGCCAAGCTCTCGGCTTCGTGACTCATCAGACAAACAGCTCTTCTCTCCTGTTTTTTCTTGTTTCTTCGTCCTTTAATACGCGATAAAGCTCCACAAACAGAGCGGAGCCAGGAATAGCTGCGGCCCGGGCCGAACTCTGACCTCGTAGGCCTGGGGGCTGGTGAGGAAGCGGGCCAGGGGGCCACAGCAGGGGGGCAGCGTGGTGGTGAGGGGGGGCCCGCTGTGAGTCAGGATGGGCTTCAGGTAGCTGGGGGGGGGGCGGGTCAAGGACGTAACCTCAGAGGAGGAGGAGGAGGAGGAGGAGGAGGAGGAGAGGCAGTGAGACAGATGGAGAAGCACAAATGTGCAGTCACACAAAAAGGTTCCTTTGAATATGACGTTATACATGTGAATCAGTCGTTATCTAGATGTTAATATATATCTTGCTGAGGTTCAGGGGGTCAAACAGTTGAAGTCTGATTAAATTTCCTCTGTGTAACGCATGTTACAGCCTGCAGAGCTGTCAGTCAGAGGGAGCGCTGCTGGGTTTGTGTGTTGCTCCCTCTGCTGACAGACGCTCAGATCTCATCTGCTCGCAGACTCGCGCCACATTCAAAGTTTGAGCCACCTATGTTTTCAGTCTTACATTAGGATTTAAATAATTTCCCCCATCAATAATAACTTGTGAGCCCGGCTGGAGCAGCCAGTCCCGTCTCTTGTTTTTCTGAAGGATACTTGTGGTCGAAGTTGTACCAGATCCTGAACAGCCAGGCGCTTTCCTGCTTGGTGCTCCTCCGCTCAGAGCCTTCAGCGATGCTCATCTGTCCACATACGCACACACACAAAGAGAAGAGTAGTGGTTTTGGGAGGCGTTTCCTCACAGACTCTGTATTGTAGTGCTCCACAGATGTCCCACTCACAGAGTTGTCCTGGTCAGAGTCCACTCCCACACTGTGGAAGGAGACAAAGAGGAACAGGTGTGAGCAGCAGCCTGACACTGTGGGACAGTGTGGTGAAGCGTGTTTCCCCTGTCTAGCTGGTTCCTAAACACGTTAGGAACGTGTGTGTATGTGTGTGTGTGTGTGTGTGTGTGTGAGAGCTGCACCGTATGCGCAGGAAGGACAGCATCTGCGTGGTTCCTCCTCCACAGATCCAGACGGTGAAGAAGACGACCAGCAGCGTGGTGGTGAACATCATCTGACGGGCGTACGTGGCCGTGTCTCTGATGGACAGGGCGAAGGTCATCGCTCCTCTGAGTCCTGGAGCGAGGGATGGACAGACAGAGAGACAGAGAGAGAGACAGAGAGACAGAGAGAGAGAGAGAGGAATGTATGAATGAATGCAGAGATGGATCAATAAAGAGATAGATGGGAGAGAGATAGATAGGAGAGAGAGATGGAGAGATAGGGAGGGAGGGACAGAGATAGAGATAGACAGACATGCAGACAGACAGAGACAGACAGACAGACAGACAGACAGACAGACAGACAGACAGACAGACAGACAGGCTCTGACCTGCAAACATCATCATGTGCTGGAAGTTGGACCTGATCTTGTTGCGTCGGCCCAGGTTGAGCAGGAAGGACAGGGGGTAGATGTTGGCAGCTCTGCCCAGGAACACGGCCACCTGGTGGGGGGGGGCGGGTCAAGGAGCACAGCGCCCCCTGGTGGCCACAGCACAGCCACTGACTCACATCAGACTGGGAGACCCTGGAGGTCAGCCCTGTGTGTGTGTGTGTGTGTGTGTGTGTGTGTGTGTGTGTGTGTGTGTGTGTGTGTGTGTGTGTGTGTGTGTGTGTGTGTGTGTGATATTGCAACATTAGGCCTAGTTCATTAGTTTTTTGTCGTATAATTAGTTATTTGTCCTCAAACTGTCTGAACAAATAGAAAGAATATTAAGGGATTCATTTGTGGGATTGAAGCTAATGAAACTAAATGTAAATCTGTGTCTAGAACACACAGATTTAGATTTAGTTTCATTATTTTGGAAACTCTGACTCAGATGGTGATAAACCTCTAACTTACTTCTTGACACATCCAGTCTGGAGATAAGCTCGTTTAGAAACAGAGATCATGTGATGTCATGACCAGATGAGCTGTCTGGTAGCATTGTGAGGACAAACACTGACTGTGAGAGTAATATTGTGAACGTCAGTCTCATCTCAGGGCTATTAAGTGGTTCACCCCACGTTGTTTCACATGCAGAGGATACAAAAGCTCCCACGATGAACATGGGGTTGAAGACGTGGTTCTGGAAGGTGAACAGGGTCAGACCCATGTAGGAGAAGATGAAGTTTTCTGCCAGGAAGTTCAGCAGCTCGAACAGCTGCAACATCAGAGGAACATCATTATTCAGCTTAGAGAAGCGACGTCAGGGGATGTAGCTGAGACAGAATGACTGCAGGCTAAAATGAAGGTGAAGAGCGGTGAAGAAGAGGAGAGGCCAGGGAGTCCGGGTCTGACCTGCTTGGTCCTGTCCTGGGATTCAGGAGACAGGTTGTTGAAGGTGTAGTGAGCCTGAGTGATCCCACAGAACAGAACTGCAACCACGCCTGCAGCAAAGCAGAGACAACACAGACAAGGAGTTAGAGGAAAGATCTTCATCCTGGGAAATGACGCACTTACTGTACTGTACTGTACTTCAAAATTCCAAAATTGCCTTTTTTTGCCATTTTTCATCACATCCCAGCAGCACAGTACAATACAACTCCAGACTTTTCCTGTGGAGGAGATTTCCAGTTGTTGGGAACATCTCAGATGTCCTGGATGGTCCGATCCCAGCCAGACAGCAGTTAATATCACATTATGGTGAATTAGCTTCACATTTTTGCAAGAGCTGTGCTGAATTATTCTGAGAGGACAGTAAATCTCTACTGCTCTACAAGCTGTACACTGACTACTTCCAGTCGTGCCGATGCTTTATTTCTACAGTGTTGTCCCATGAAAAGATAGAGGATGATAAAATGTTAGCAGCAGTGTGAGGCTGTTCTCGCTCTGTGAGGCCTGCGTGTTCTGTCATACGCTGCAGGGTCTCTGAGTGCAGTGTGCAAAACGGGCCGATAGATTTACTGATGTGTTCAAGGACTCTGCAAGATGGCTGCTGGTCAGCCTGAGCGTGTGTGTGTGTGTGTGTGTGTGTGTGTGTGTGTGTGTGTGTGTGTGTGTGTGTGTGTATTACTCAGACTGTATTACACAGGCACACTGTTGAGACTCATCTTCAACACAAATCACTGTGATGACTTGGACTGAGGTCAGGGTGAGGGTTCGGCTTTGCAGTAAATTCAGGTGTAAGTCAATATAATGTCCTGGGATTGTGTGTGTGTGTGTGTGTGTGTGTGTGTGTGTGTGTGTGTGTGTGTGTGTGTGTGTGTCACCTGTGAAGCCGCAGGCCTCAGCCAGCAGGAAGGTGCTCCAGGACATGAGGAAGAACAGAGCCGTCTCCAGCAGCTGGAAATCCCTCAGCTTGGTGAACTTGGTCACGTACAGACAACAGTCAAGGAGCTGGATGTTTGGAGACGGCCAGATTAACCCTGTTATTCATCAGAACAGTCTTTCCCTTATTTGAGAGTCTTAACGCTACCAATATCTGAGTGAAGGCCTTGTTCTCCTACTCGGGCTCAGACAGTGGACAGTGGACAGTGGACAGTGGACAGTGGAACTCAGGGAAATGAAAGGATATGAGAGCGGTGACGACCCCGGTGGCCACTCCCAGAGCGAAGGAGCCGCTGAACACTCCGAGGAACACCCCGAAAGACTTGAACAAGGCCGTGACCTCGAAGGTGTGGCTGTTGTCCCCTGTGGGCTGGTACGCCACTATAGACCTGGTTTAAGACGAGAGAGAAGGTTTAATGATGAGAGAGGGGGGTTACCTCTCATCTCAGGGTTACACACTGATGTCCCACTCACTGCACTGTTCAGGTGGAAGGTAAAAGCAGAGAAATGTCGGAACAATAGTTCATTCATGACTGAACTTGTGATGACCCGGCTGATATAAAAACCTACTGAGGTTGTAATACGGTTTGGAATTTCAATCAGATATGTATTAATCCTTTCCAGGTCAATAATTCTTGCACTTATGATCCAATAAATCATGAGTGAAAAGCACTGGAAGTAAAACTGAACCAGCACTGCCTGTTTGAAGAAGGCAGAAAGAGGAGAAAACCACTTTCTCCCCTCAGAGAAGACGAGATATATGACGGATAGAGAAACTGTTCAAATCTGTCAGCTACAGGGATCTGTACGGTAGCAACACTGAACTTTCACAAAATGAAGAACAGAGTGTCAGGACTGAGAGGACAGGACAGGGTTGTCCAGGCTCAGACAGGTTGTGGAAATGCAACCCCGATCCCGTCTGCATGCATCTCCAAACGCGTCTCCAACATGTTTTAGGAGATTTCAACAACTTTCTCAGTCACTTTCTGTTGCTGTGTGTTTATAGCAGCTTAGCCACAGAAATCGCTGATGATTACAGCAATAAAATTCACTCTGCCAGTAATCTATGCTCTACATGGCATCCAAGCAGTTCCTGGAGTCGGGGTTGCATTTAGACGTCCTGGGTCTGAACCAAAGTCTGAAGTGAGAGGAGGGTTTATCACAGAAAACTTTCAATGATTCTGTTGAGGCTCCTGTAATAGAAACGTGCTGAACACGGCGTGTTTCAGCTTCTCCATTCACAGGCCAAACCCTGCCAGAACAAACCACCGAGCCGTGTGTCTGTGCTCTGCCTCGCTCCGGCTGCTGGACCTGCAGTAGCTGAGCTCCAGCAGCCGGCAGAGGGAGGGCAGAGCTAAACTACATGAACGCCTCGTGAAGTCTGGTGCACTTCTGGCTGAATGAGCCAGGGTGCTAACACAAGGCTGGTGGTTTGTCCTGTTAGCCTCCGGGCACTGCAGAGCCACACAACACCATGCTCTACTTGGAGCCGTCCACTGAGCCGGGCGGGGTCTCTGCACAGCCACGGGCCGCTCCGCTCCGCCTGCTGCTCCCACTCACAATCCTGCAGACACAACAACGTCTCAGAGCTCTGAGGAGCAGCTCTGAGGGGCAGCTCTGAGGAGCAGCTCTGAGGAGCAGCTCTGAGGAGCAGCTCTGAGGAGAAGCTCTGAGGAGAAGCTCTGAGGGGCAGCTCTGAGGGGCAGCTCTGAGGGGCAGCTCTGAGGGGCAGCTCTGAGGGGCAGCTCTGAGGGGCAGCTCTGAGGGGCAGCTCTGAGGAGCAGCTCTGAGGGGCAGCTCTGAGGGGCAGCTCTGAGGGGCAGCTCTGAGGTGGAGCTCTGAGGTGGAGCTCTGAGGTGGAGCTCTGAGGTGGAGCTCTGAGGTGGAGCTCTGAGGTGGAGCTCTGAGGAGCAACTCCGAGGAGGAGCTCTGAGGAGTCTGCCGGGTCTGGGTAAAAGGTCAGAGGTCGATCGATACAAACTGTGACTGTCACTACAGACTGGTGAAGAGGATGCATACAGTGTGATACTGTGACAGGACTTGACATCACACACCGTGCATCATGGGTATTTCTAATGTAACTCATAACCCTCCAAGTTACAGGCTTACCATACCATAGCCAAATCCACAACAAAACCAAGTGTTAGTGTCTGTTAGGTTTAGGATCTCTTTGACTGTCTGTGGAGATCTGTATGGAGTCCTTACAGGGGAGGAGAGCATTGGAGCCACACTCCTCTTCTCTTTGGGACAGCTAAGATCATGCTTGGACGACTGTTGACACTTATGTTTTAGACTGTGCCAGATAATACATGCTACCACCCTGTCATGTTTACCTTATTGAAGCTGCGCGTTACTGCTCTGTACTGCACCTGTACTTCTGGTTGTAGTCTGACTATTTCCTCTGAAAATGAATCAACCTACAGGGCATTAGTGGGGCGTAGACTTACGAAGACAGAACCACAGCCACGGCGTCGTTGAGCACGCTCTCCCCGAAGAGCAGCGCGTACAGGTCCACGTCCACCTGCAGCTCGTTGAAGATGGCCAGGACGGTCACTGCGGACAGACACAGTCTGGTCAGAGGTCAGTCATTGCTCACCGTTATCACTTTGATCACCATACTTTATACTGTGTGGACCGCTGTGTATTGTGTGATGAATGTGATGGTTCTGGCTGCTGGACTGAGTAATTTCCCTTAGGGGGTAAACAAAGAGCTTATCTTACTCTAACACATGGATCATTAATCAGTATCAGATGGGTTTCTATCCAGTCAGTTTCTGGGCGTTCAGGAGTTAAGAAGACAACTGACACAAACATGAAGACACTCTGAGAGTTTGTCATTTTTCCAGAGCGGCTGCGTGACCTCGGCTATTCTTAGCCGACTGTTCGATGCTCCTGACACACGGTGATTGATCGTGATGAAATGTTTGAGCCTGTGCCCTGTTTCCTGCCAGCTTCCAGCAGCTCCAGATATAAAAGCCAACGCTGGTTTATAATTAGAGTTTCCTGCGTGCAGGACAAAGCTGAGGAGGAGGAGGAGGAGGAGGAGGAGGAGGAGGAGGAGGAGGCGTGCGTACCTGGGTCTGTGGCAGAGATGATGGCGCCGAAGAACAGGCAGTCGGTGAAGAAGAAGTCTCCGGCCAGCTGCCCCACCTGCTTCATCAGCATGACGCAGCCGTACATGAGCAGCCTGAGGGAGGCAGACAGACAGGGCAGACAGACAGGGCTCACCACACCAGCACCAGCACCAGCACCAGCACCAGCACCAGCACCAGCACCAGCACCAGCACCCATTCAGACCAGTATCAAGACTTTATACGCCCCAGAGGAACAAGGTGCAGCTGTTCAGCTGCCAAACCTAACAGCAACATCCCATTAACAGTACACGACAGACCATAAACAAAAAATAACCATAATAATAATCCCTGATACCCATCCATTTATTTTTTGTACTACTGTATAGTTTGTTGTATTTACGTTTTTTATTCCTGTTGTGTTGACCTAACTCTCCACTCTGCTGATGTGTCAACTGATATTTCTGCATTAAGGAACGATTAAAGAGGCGTTCTCTTCTATTCTATTATAATGATTCCTCCAAATAATTTCTCCTAATAATAGTTGCTGAATGTTCTAGAGGGAACCTCCTCCTCCTCCTCCTCCTCCTCATGCTCCTAACTACCATAATAACAA
The DNA here is from genome assembly GCA_029224185.1 of Karalla daura. NCBI lineage: Eukaryota > Metazoa > Chordata > Actinopteri > Chaetodontiformes > Leiognathidae > Karalla > Karalla daura. Next base: position 4,074,784 of record CM055195.1, read on the forward strand.
ACAGTGGCAATAATGATAGAAGTTGAAGGAGGCAGAGCAGTGATGGATAAATGTGTGAGGACGAGGACGGTGAGTATCTGGACTGATCCTCACCCGATCATAAAACAAGAAATGACGGTCCCCAGGAAGGCGTAGGCCAGGATGGATCCCAGGTTGCGGAAGAAGTGTCTCTGAAAGACCAAAACCGTCCAACGTCTCAACAATCATCACTCCAGTCTGAAGTTAAAGTGCTCCCTTCATTGTAATGTTTTTCTTATTTTCTTTTTTTGCAACAGAGCAGAGACATATGTGACTGTACCCGCTTCAGGCTGTAGCCGGCGTGGAAGATGATTGGTGGGAGGAGGATGTTGAAGAACACTTCAGGGTCAAAGGTCACCTGAGTCACACACACACATATATAACAGTAGACAGTGGTGAATCACAAAAAAAGTTGCCATAGCGAACACTTATAGACTGCGCTGAATTAGTCATAACAGTGACACATCTGGGGCATGGAGAAGCAGCTCCCAGGTCTGGGGAATGGTGACAGATCCTCGACGCAGACAGAGACTAATTATCATTAGTAGAGCTCCAGACCTGGGTCAGTGCTCTCTGTGGCACTATGTCTACACGCTACTCATCTTTTTGGTGTGAATTACACAGGAATGTGGCTTGACAATGACAGCTACGGCTCCAAAGAAGCTGCAGTGACCCCGAGCCTGTCTGCTGCCCTGGATCAGACCAGGAGTCATGACCACCACTGGACTCTTCTAGCAGGTTTGATAGTCCACTGTTGATGTGTTATTCTGGCCTTTTGTTAACAGATCATATCTTCGATCGTTGTTTGCTGTCATACTTCTACCATGAGTTTGTCACAGAGAACCTCTGAAATAATCATCTTCTTCATCAAATATCTAAACACACTTCAAATGATATATTATAAAATAGAATATCGAGGTTCTGGCCTTTTTTACATCACATGCACATTTTAAATGCTCTTGAAATGTCTATTTTGTCTTGCTTAGCACTCTACATGTTGGATTGTCTAGTTTGTTATTTGCTTTGTTTTTCACACTGTTTTATCGATTGAATATGTTGTAATGACAGCTGAGTAGAAGCTGAGGACTGAGGAATACACTGGAACTTTACAGAATGCCAATAACCCTGAATCAATAGACGCTCTGGATCGACTCAGTAAATCACCAGATGATTCATTCACTCTGCCAACTTCATACGAGTGAGACAGTAACATGTACATTCTTAGTCATTTATCACAGTGTGCTTCGACCCTGCTACTTGGGGATCACCGTCTTCACACGTTTCACATGTTTCCTGCTCCGACACTGATCATCGAGCTCTGCAGAAACCTGACACTTGAATCTAATAACACTCATTTAGCTTTTATCCATCTGAGACTCTGCTGACAGATCACCAGGGTCGGGACCTCGTAGCCGAGGACACTTCGCCATCTGGGCCGTGAGCGTACCTTCCTGAGCATCTCGTTGTCCTGCACGTCGTCCACCTTGCTGGGGCTGATCTCTCCCTTCAGGGTGTACTCGTAGAAGCGCCCGCTGACGTTGACCAGCAGCGTGGCGGGGCTGACGTTCACCGGGCAGCTCAGCGTCATGTTGCTGATGTCCCGAGGGACGTGGATGCCATAGCGTAGAACCAGACCGACCAGCAGGCCTGGGGAGAGGAGGAGCAGGAGGAGGAGGAGGAGAGAGAGACAGAGAGAGAAAAACAGGACAAAGGGCACAGTTGATTAAACTTGCAACAAGGAGGAGGAGGAGACCAAAATCAATGGAGACGAGGATGTGAGTTGGTCAAGATTCTGCCTGAAATTGAATTCAAATTGATTTGTGGAAAGGAAACTGAGACATGGAGAAACACAAAATAAAAGCCCAAGCACACAGAGTTAGACTCAGTGGTCTGACAGTCTGGAAAAACGTCAGACTATAGTTTTCTTGGCAGTGAGGAATTAAAAAAACACAATAAAAAGCAGCATAACTGGAGAACTCTGAGTGTAGCTCCAAGATGTTGGAGACACGCAGAGTCACTTCAGGCTTATCCAGCTATCAGATGACCACTGACACCAGGTCAGGTGTGGTGCAACAGACTTGAGAAGCAAAGGTAAGGAGTCTCTGGAGGAGTGCCTGACCACAGTTGCTGTCAACACATTGGACACTGGAGCTGTCACTTTTGCATGGAGGTGTCAGAAAACAGGACAATTAAGACAAAAAAAAGATATAGAAACTAGCGTTTGCAGATGCAAACTGGCAAGTTTTTGTCCGTCCACTGTCTCTTCCGTTTTGTACCTTAAAAGTCACACAATGGACACACCAATTACTCACACTCATACAAAGGGACAGTATGAAGTCTCCAAACAAGCTGAAAATGACTGGACTGTGGGAGGAAACCCAGATAAGCCCCTAATAACAATAACAATAGTGAATCCTGAACCTTTCCTAAGGTGTCAGTGTGTAAGGCTGGTGCTTGATGAATCAATAGAGCTGCAGCAACTAACTGATGAATAAACTAGTAGTTGAATATTTAAATAACTGAAGTATTTCAATAACCGTCTGGTCGATTTAAGCATTTACGGATATGAAGAGATTAAGTCAAAATTCTCTAATCTCAGTTTCTTAAAGGTGAATAATTTCTGGTCTACTTTAAAGGCCTTATCTTGACCTTTCTGAAACACTATGGCATTGTAAACTTACACAGTTTTTGCATCATTTTATAACTCAAACAACTACCTGATTCATCTAGAAATCATCTGCAAAATGAATAGCTTGTTGCAGCCCCACAAATAAACTAGCTCTGCCTTGCCATCAACATTTCATCAAAAACTGGAAGTAGAAACTTCTGTGTGGTCAAACAGGTGCGAGAGGGTGTGGAAGATGCATTTCAGACATGTTTCACCTCCAACCAGAGGGAAGTGAAAGTGTGGGGAAAGTGAAAGTTTGGGCTGGTCTGAAGTTCCCACCTGCAGCCAAAAATACTCCATCTCCGCCAGCACCTTCAGGACCAGCCCAGACACGCATGGTCATCACTATCGTGATGATGAAGATGAAGATGAAGCCCCTCACCATAGATCATGGCCAGCCCTGTCTCGTGCAGGAACCTGAACCTGCGGTGCTTGAAGAGCCAGATGGTGAGGATGGTGAGGGTGAGGAGCATGATGAAGATGAGCAGGTCTGCGCTGTCCTGCCGGTGGCTCTCCTCGGCTTTCTTCTCGCTGGCGATGTTCTCCATGGCGCTGACCTCCTGGCTGGTCGGAGAGGAAGCTCCTGAAGCTGAGGAGGAGGATGAAGCTGCTGGAGCCAAACACACACTCACACAGAGACACACACAGAGCAGCAGCAGCGGCCGGAGCCTCCTCGCAGCCCTCCAGGCTCCGCTCACCGTCCGCGACATGCTGTGGACGTGTCCACACGGAGGACAGCAAACTTCAGTCCTGCTATTATTCACCAGCTGAGGAGGAGGAGAAGGAGGAGGAGGTAGGGCGGAAGGAGGTAGGGAGGCAGAAATACGACAGCAACAGAGCAGGCGACTCTGAACCGGAGGTGAAAACTATCTTTTCCAGAAAGTGTAGAATGTTTATTTCGACGTAAAAGCACCGAGAGAGAAATATTGCCTGGTTTGATGAAACGCAATTGTAAAAATTCAGTCAACGTATATTGTCCAATAATCTAGTAAAAAATTGTATGGATTTAAAAAAAATTTACCGCAGCAAGTCAAGCGTTATTAAGTTAAATTATTTTATTTTGAAATTTCCCTACCACTCAGAGCAGGAAGTGATTTTGAATGTCTTTGGTGTGAATGCTCATTGATATTCGTACATGTATGTCTATGTTCTTGCTCTCTGTGATGATGATGCTTAATGTCACCTCCTAATAGTCAATTAAAATAAATAAAAATAATAAGATTTGTTTTTTGTGTCTTGACTCGCCAACTACACATACGATACAACGTAATGAATGAAAAATGTTATGAAATTATATCACACGTATGATGTTTGTGAATCAGAAAAATATAAAAGAAGAGACGATAACAAAAACAGATGAATGCAACTTTTGTATTTCGAAAATCTCGCGATACATCACGGATGGTGGGAAACTGTGTTACTTTACTGCCTCTCGTAAATTCTTATTCTCCAGCGGTAACTTACCTTTTCAAAAAAATAATCACAAGCAGTATGTTCCTCTTGCTCTATATTTCTATTCTATTACTTTTCCCCCTATGTTTTATCCATTGTACGTTGTGACGCATATCTATGATCACAACGATGTATTCCACAGCGCTTCAGCGATCGCTGGATTTCCGAGCTGACCATGAATGCATCCAGGGGTCACTCCGTGTTTAGTCTTCGTCTCTGTTTGAGCCTCCTCATCGTAGCGTAGCTGTGATGACTTAATCAATACCAGCATATTTCCGTTTAGCTACCTGTGTGTTATTTCTTTTACAACACAAACCAATTGATTGAGCCCCATTTTAAAGGCGAAGATGACGTCTAAGATTAAAGGTACGCCATTACTCTTTTATTGATGTAGCCTAATTGCTAAGCTAACAACAGCTAGCTCCTTCTACTGTAAACAAACGATCTATGTTCGTTGAGTATGTCGTAAAATTGAGTAATCATGATGCATTCAGCCTTTAGCTAAACTTATTCGTAATTTCGCTGCTTTTGGAGTTTTCTCTGGCATTGTGCTCGGTTATGTTCGTCTGTGCTACATTAAGTTCATGTTGCACTTAAGCAGTAGTAAACGATTAAACTCTCATTTGCTCTTTATTTAGACTCTTAAGTTACATACAAAGTATCCATTACACGCAAAGTTTAGTCCTTCTGAATCTCTGAACAATAGATTCCATGTACTGAGTATCACAACGATGCGAAGTATAATTTAATGTATATTAGCACCAACAATGCAGAAATGCAAAGTTGCCCAAGAGGATTGCAAGTGAAGTTTGTCCAATCTAGCATCTTTCTTTATGTTCAGAGAGACATTATGTTTATTGCATTTGCTCCTACAAAGATATAAATGATAGAAAATAGTCAGAAATTATTTTCTTAGTACACAGTTCAAAATCTTTGTCGTGGGGTTTAGGTATACTGTAATAAATATAATGAAGATATTTCACTGTCAGTTGTGACAGTTAGCAGTGAGTTGTGAGTTGTTCTGTGTGACTCAGCATGAGTAGACCCAGAAGAAAAGCCCAGATAGGTGGTTTATGAACAGCATCTTTCTAACAGTAGTAAACTACATCACTGTTGTTTGTCTAAAACTAACCCCGACACGTCAGACTGTTTGAATACTATTGCTATAAAAGTCACGCATAACTAACATATCATATCATATATAAATACTCTACATGTTAATCAATCATAAGAACATTTTTTGCATTTTGCTGATTGTGATGTTTTTTGACTCCAGTTGGGAAGGTGGGCTCTAAGAGCAAGGAGGATGCTCCTTATGAGCTGGAAAGCCAGTTCATCCTGCGGCTGCCTACGGTGAGACTGCTGCCCTGGTCTACACGGGTCATTACTACGAACTGTCCCGCTGAATGCTCTGCTGAAAATGATGTGGATCAATGTTCTTTCACCTCCCAGGAATATGCCTCCACAGTGCGGAGGATCGCCCAGTCGAGCAGCATGAACATGAAAGACAGACTCACCATCGAGTTGCACCGTAAGACTGTGTCTATTATCAGTCTCACTGATGGTATTTACACTGTAACCAACATATAAATCACTCTCAGATGACCTTCAGTTCTTGTGGTAGTGCTGCCTAGTAGTAGTGCACACACCTAACTAATACAAAACTAGGCAGAAATGAAAGATATCCTCACTCCAACGATAGTTTTATTACAGGCATAGGACAGCATTGTGCAGCAGACATCTTCCTGCATCAAGTTAGCATCTCTGATTAAACTGTAGAGGAAGTGACGTCATCCTGCATACCAGAAGCAATCGTTACATATCGAAAGTGAAATGTATATGTCTTTGTAGTTTGCAACACAGACCCATTTCTGTCCACAAAAGCTGGAAAAAACTGGCTTGAGTATTCACTTTACTATTGACTTTTTGACAGCTTTTTATTTTCACTTTCAACTCTAAATGATTTATAAATGAACTAACATTCTGTTAATAGAATTTAAATCAGGTCTAGTGTTAGTGGTGGACAATATTTAACTCTCATTAACTATGTTGTTTGCCTCATTTGCAGCTGATGGCCGTCACGGCATAGTGAGAGTGGACCGCGTCCCTCTGGCCTGCAAACTGGTGGACCTGCCCTGCATGATTGAGTCTCTGAAAACAGTGGACAAGAAGACATTTTACAAGACTGCAGACGTGTGCCAGGTAAACCTCACCACACCCTCAGTCTGGGTGCATTTCAATCTAAATTTATTGATCTTTCTGGGCTTTTCTTGCTTTGCTAAAATACAGTGTTCTAACAGCTCACCTCTCCTCTCTGTGTGCGTGGGTTAGATGCTGGTGTGTACACTAGATGGAGACCTTTACCCTCCTTTGGAGGAACCGACTGGCACCGACCCCAAAAGCAAGAAGAAGGACAAAGACAAGGACAAGAAATTTGTTTGGAACCACGGCAGTGAGTAAACAAACATTAACACACTCCAGAGTTTGGAGCTGTTGGTGCTAAAACACCTTGAGCGACTCAGCAGTTCCGGTTTGGCTGATGAAGCCGTTTCACTGCTCTCACCTTGCTGCTCTGCTCTCCAGTCACCTGCCCTCTGAAGAACACACGCAAGAGGAGGTTTCGGAAGACGGCGAAAAAGAAGGTTTTGACAGTTTCATCCCCCCACCCCACACCCCCCAAATCCGTCTATTTAGCATCTTGTCTGATGATCCATCACTTTCCCAGGCTCTCTTCCAGCGAGACATTTACATTTCATAAAATGGGAACTGTGGTGAAAGTGAAAACTAAGATTTACATATAAATAAAGCCTTTCCATCTTAGTTTGCCCCAAAGGCATGCAAAAAAAAGCAATTTCACTATTGCTTTGATCAGAGTGAAAGCGAGTGTGCTTGAGCACTACACTTCTACTTTGTCTTGCGAATAAATCTTCCTGAAGACGCAGAGCCGAGCCATATTGATTTGGCCCCTTCTGTTTTTAATCGCTAATGCGCTCGCTGGCTGGCAGCCAGCTGATTCCTTTGTGTGCTTGTGCATGTGTGTGAGAGAGAGAGAGAGAGAAACAGAGTGAGAGAGAGAGTGATAGATGCTGCTAACACAACATGTAACCCAATCTCTCCCTCTCTTTTTCTTTCCATCTCTCTCTCTCTTCCTCAGTACATTGAATCTCCTGATGTGGAAAAGGAAGTGAAGAGATTGCTGAGCACAGATGCCGAGGCTGTCAGCGTCCGTATCCTTTCAGACACCCACCACCATCCTGCACGCCCGCTATGAATAGTCGTCTAACCAAGCAAAGCAACGCTGCTGTTTATCTCCTCTAACGACAGGCGTCTGTGTGCTGGGTAGCAGAGCTGCTCAGAGTCGCTTTCTCTCTGCTCCACCATCCAAAACTGGATCAGTGAGTGGGTGTCCTGCCTCGCCTCGCCTCGCCTCGCCTCACCTCGCCTCACCTGACCCCGGCTCCGGCTCAGTTTCAGGCTCCGGCTCAGGCTCAGGCTCAGGCTCAGTCTCAGTCTCAGTCTCAGTCTCAGTCTCAGTCTCAGTCTCAGTCTCAGTCTCAGTCTCAGGCTCAGGCTCAGTCTCAGGCTCAGGCTCAGGCTCAGGCTCAGGCTCAGGCTCAGGCTCAGGCTGGGCCAGAGGGTTCCACTTTTCGAGGCGGCTATTAGCGCTCTAATGAAAACTCTAAACTCGGCTGCGGACTGAGAGCCCAGCGGGGCGGTGACGAGGGGCTGCTTGCTGCGCCTTAATTGAGATTGACACGTCATTATGGTTGCTTAGTTGGTCACAGCGAAGCAGGCTTCTAATAATAGCCGAGGCGTTGGTGCACACGACGCAGTAATGGGAGGCGAAGTTTCTGCAGGAGATCGTCTGGATTTTACCTTTCAAGTCCACTTCAAAGAGGAGTTTGTTGAAAGCAACTAATTGCGTCCATCATAGGTTGTTATGTGTGTTCATCCAAAGCCTTTCTTCAGCTGTAAAGTGACGAGCAGCGAGTCTGGCAGGAGCTAATCTACGCACCACTGTCAAGCACATGTTGATCATTCTGTCATTTAACTGAAAGAGACGTTCAGACAAACAGCAAAACATCCATCTGCTATCTGAGCTGCCTTGTCCCTCAACCCTGTCAGGGGAGGACATTATATCATCCATCCGTTTCTATCAGTCTGCTGTAGACCAAACTAATGAGTCTCTTCTTCTTTTCAATATTGAGTGAGTGAATATTTTCTAGGAGACTCTGGGAGAGAGAACTGAACGTTGATGAAGTGAAGTGACATTTACAAAGCTCATCTCGGTCTCTATGCAACAGGCATTGACCATTTCATTGTTTTTGCATCGTCGTCTAAACCAGACAAACACATCAATTCATCCAGGAGGTAATTGACAGGCAACACAAACATTCCTTTGTTGCAGCCCTACTCGTCCCTAATTGGCCAGTGTTTGTATCATCGTACTGCTCGGATGCTAGTTCTTCATGTTGCATAGGCCTGGTATTGTTCCAATGACATTGTTAATCCCAGTAGGTCAGATGCATAATTATACCTCCCATAGTCCAAGGCCTGTTTAAAATGTTTGTTAATCAGTTATCATAATAATCAGTAGTTGCAGCCCTGCTTGTCACCAGCAGTGAGAGTTGAAACTATCGTTGGACCTTAACCCTGGATGTTCAGGCTGGGAGATCATAGCAGAGGACGAGTCCAAGGATGCAGATCAGCACGGCTCTCTGGCCAACCTGGACTCCTCACCCGGCACCTCGGGACACAAGATGGGCCACGGCTCCTCAGGTGAGTGACTCATGTAAAGCTCTTACCTGTAGATATTAAGGCTTAAAGGTCTTCATCTGTAAGGATCCACTCATGTCTAGAATCTGACTAAAATCTGGCCTTCTTTGGGGGTGGAGTGCTCAGCTCAGACGTCTCGGCTCCTCTTTGATGCTGTTTCCTGGTGGACATGCACAGAGTGACGTCCCTGTGATGAGGGATGTGATGTCTCACTCTCTGGTGGCGCTGTGCACTCCTCTCCTCCTCTCACCCTGGTCCTGAACTCGTGCTCCGCTCTCGCCGCTGATCGCAGCCTCTGACCCTGTGGTCTCCAGCAGAAACGGAGCACAGCCGAGCGCTAGTGACTCCTCGGCCTCTGGATTCATTTCTCCCCCTCTAGACTGGCCAGAGGACCCTCGCAGCCCCTCACTGTGAAATGAAAGTGTGCTGGCCCTCGTAGGCCTGCCGAGCCTGTTAGTGCTGTGACTCATGCTGCTTTAAGAGTGTGCTGCCCAGCTCAGCTGTTTGCTGTGTATGATGAAGGAGAATATTCCTTATGTCACGGTCTCATCAGGACCGTAACGTCCTCTGAGGGACGTGACCTGCATCCCTCAGCCAGGCCGGAGTGTTTGAGCTCGCTCTCCTCTGTGTGTCTGCATGAGCAGCGCAGCGCGACGAGCTGAGGGAGATCTTCAACGACATCAGCAGCTCCAGCGAGGACGAGGAGGACGAAGGAGACCGGCACGAGGACGAGGACCTGAACATCATGGACACGGAGGACGATCTGGTCCAGCAGCTGCAGGACAAACTCAACGAGTCTGACTCTGCTCAGAACGAGAGCGACAGAAACAACCAGATCGGTGAGAGGACGACCAAACATACTACTACTACTGTTTCATTACTACTGTTACTTCCAAAATACTTTTTAAATGACTGCTGCTATAACCACTACTGCTACCATACTATGCATCTATACTATCATCCCATTCATTTTAAATGTGAAAGATTTCTCAGGTTTTCATTCATTGTTATCCCTGTTTCCTGCAGGGAAAGTTATAGTCAGTCACACAAAGGACAACAGAGGACACCACTGTCCACACTGTCTTCATAGTACAACTGTCAGTAGTAAACAGGAAGTACAGGACAGTGATATTAAGACTGACAGTCACTATCATGATAGAAGACAGAGGAAGCTGGTGAGAGATGAGGATGAGGTTGGATTGGTTAAGAGAACTTAAACTATAGACTAATTTTTACGTGATTAGTGGTCAGCTGATCCATTAGTTGTTGCAGTTGTTTCCATGGTGTTGCTGAGCATGTGTGAAAACCTTTCTAGAAACTGTAGATGAACTCCTCCCTGATGCTGCTCTCCTCTCTAGCCTGGGTGTGAATGCTGATTCCTTCAGCGACGGTCTTTGAATCACAATAATAGAGAGTATGGAATATAACACAGCTAAAGACTCAGAGAGACGTAAACATGAAGTTGAATCATCACCAGACCTCCTCCTAACACCTGTCATAAGCAGGGGTCAGCGCCAACCTCAGCCAGGTGTCTGCTCGTCTAATGAGAGCTGAGCTTTCTGGGTCACACACACACACACACACACACACACACACACACACCCTCTCTGAGGGATGAGGAGGCCTCTCCCTCAGAGGCGCTGTGTGCTGACAGCTCCTCCTGGACCGGCCCGGGCCGGGCTGACAGGTGTTGTGGCTCAGCGTTCCAGGCTGACAGCTCAATGGCTCCTTATCTACATACGTGTAGCTGTCAGTCACGCCTCCACCTGCAGGCTGCTGCTCCGTCCCCGAGACGGCCCCGGCCCTGCCACAGTCATCAGGCATCCGTCCTGCCTGCTCCCTCATGCATATTCAATGAGCCGCTCCAGAGGGAGACGGCTAGTTTGGGAGGGCTGAGGCTAGTTAACAGCGGGGGTGCTTGTTGAGACCCCCGGAGTCCGAGAATCTGCTGAAACTTCAGTCAAACTTCAGTATGTAGCTGTGCTGTGTTTTATTTCCAGGATAAAAGTGATATTTCTGAAAGTTTCTGAAGTCTAAAGGTGTTTTGTGCACAAGCTGAACTAGTGAAGTCTCTCTCCCTCCTGTGTCCTCTTTAGATGGATGTTCAGTGCATGTCACGCTTCCCTGGGTTTATTAGATGATTTAATTAGATTTAGAAGAAGAATTCTGCACAAACTGTGACAATTGTTAATGTCTGTTTCAGGGTTTTCTTTATTTTGGCTTCACCTCGGTGATATTCAATTTTCTGTCCCAGACTCTAAAGAAACCAGAGAATACTCGTCTTAGTAGCTCAGATCAGAGAAGTTTGACTTCATTTATTAAAATCATTCTACAGAAGCGTTAATTGGATAAATCAGACACATTTGGCAGGTTCTTCCTCTGATCTACACGTGGTTTTGTTGCCATATCAGCTGCAGGTCCTGGACCTGCACCCTCTGCTCGAGCGTCTGGGAGCAGACGCTGCCGTCCTTTCTGTGATCAGATGAAATGATTGATTGATTGATTGATTGATTGATTGATTGATTGATTGATTGATTACGTAACCTAACTGAACGTCCCGGCTCTGCCTCCCCAGTCATGGAGTACCAGGTGCAGATCAACGGAGTCAAAGCCAAGCTGCAGGAAACCCGGGCCCGAAAGAAACAGCAGGAGGAGCTCATCATGAAAGTGGAGAACCAGGCCCTCAAAGTAGGCACACACACACACACACACACACACACACACACACACACACACACACACACACACACACACACACTCTCAGTCAGTCAGTATCTAGGTCTGCATGTACAGAAACATAAACAAGAAAAGGCAAATGAGAACTTTTTCATCACTCCCTCCCTCTCTATCTCTCTTCATCTTTCTCTCCCTCTCATCCGTTTTCCTCTCTCTCTCCCTCACTTTCTCTCTCTACCCACCTCCGTCCCTGTCCCTCTATCCTCCTCTCTATCCTCCTCTCTCCACCTCTCTTTTCCTTTCTCCTTCCCTCTCTTCCTCCCTTACTCTGTCCATCTCTTTCACTCTCACTCCCCCTTTTCCGCACTCTCCCTCTCTCTCCATCTCTCTCCCCCTTTTACTCTCTCCATCTCTCCCTCTCTATCTCTCTTCATCTCTCTCTTCCTCTCCATCTCTCTCACTGTCACTCCTCTTGCTCTTTCTCCATCTCTCTGTCCACCCCCCCTTACTCTCTCTCTCACTCCCTCTCTCTCCCTCTCATCACTCTCTTCCTCTCTCCATCTCTATCCCCTCATCTCCCTCCCTCTCTCTTTTCCTCTCTCTCTCCATCTCTCGCCCCCTATTACTCTCTCTCCATCTCTCACTCTCTATCGCTCTTCATCTCTCTCCCTCTCTATCTCTCTTCCTCTCTCCATCTCTCTTGCTGTCACTCCTATCGCTTTCTCCATCTCTCTGTCCATCTCTGTCGCCCTCTTATGCTCTCTCTCACTCCCCCTCTGTCATTTCTCTCTCTCTCTCCACCTCTCCATCCTCTGAGGCTGAGTGTCAGAGAGTGTCATTCAGCTCTTGTTTAACTCTTCAGTTTGACTCTCTGAGTACTCCCAGCCCTTCACTGGACCTCAGTCCCTGCTGGCTTGTTAAACTCTGCGGTCGTGCTCGGATTTATTCTGTAGAGACGTGAATGAAACCGGAACGGAGCGGAAGCTTCCAGAGCTCTGATTGGCTGCTGCTCCGGGAGCGTCTGAGCTCTGATTGGCTGCTGCTCCGGGAGCGTCTGCGCTCTGATTGGCTGCTGCTCCGTCTGAGCTCCACCTCCCACCTTCCTGATCACAGTCAGAGGGAAAAGGTCAGCCGCCTCTGACTGGCATTCCAAGTGGCCTTTCTGTCAGGGACGAGATAGTGGCACACACACACACACACGCACACGTACACACACACACACACACACAAGTACACACGTATGTTTAAAGCTGTCACAATTTAACGAGCCTCAGCATGTCAACTCAAACGGATATTTGTCCCTCTCTCTCTCTCTCTCTCTCTCTCTCTCTCTCATTTCCCTTCTTTCTCTCCTCCCCCCACTTCCTCTCTAACTCTCTCCTTCCCCCTCTTCCTCTATTTCTTCCTCTCCTTCTTTCTTCTGTCTTCCTCTCTCCTTCCTTTTCTCTCTCTTCTTATCTCCCTCTCTCTCCCCCTCTCTTCCTCCCTCTCTCCCTCCCTCTCTCTCTCCCTCTCTCTCTCTCTCTCCCACTCTCTCCCTCTCTCTCTCTCTCCCCCTCTCCCCCTCTCTCTCTCTCCCCCTCTCTCTCTCTCTCTCTGTCTCTCTCTCTCTCCCTCCTCTCACAGAACCGTTTCCAAGCTTTGTTGGATGAGATTATTCAGCAGGAGGAGCGTGAGATGGAGCAGGTGAGAATCCCAGAAACGACATAAATGGATGTTTATTATTACTGTTATATATCTAGCATTATATTTATTGTTATTTATTAATTTAGGCATTATGATCTTTGTGATTTTATGATTTTTGAGTCAAAATCTTGTTTGTTTTGCGGGTGAGTCCCGTGTTGAAGCTTTGGCACTGTACGGCCACCCACCATTGGTGGTGGTGGGAGGGTTGTTGTTGTTTGTATTGACAAATGAAGGCGGCAAATTAATGAGAAGACGTGTCAATCATCATCCACTTACCCTGCACCCCCCCCCCCGCCCCCCCCGCCCGGGGCTGTCGGACATCAATCACACCTCCTCTCCTCTGCTCCAACAGCTGGCCTCCCTGCAGGAGCAGCTGGACTCCCTCATAGAGAAGTGACCACCAGGGGGCAGCCTAACAGCGCCTTACACACCAGATGAGGAAGAGAGGAGAAGAGGAGGAGGAGGAGGAGGAGGGGGGCCTTCATCTTGGTTGGGAGGGAGGGGGTCTTTGTTACCAGACTTGCTGTGTCATTCCTTTCACTTTCTCACCATCATGCAACACACACACACTGATTTCTGTGTCAAAGTGGAAAAGGTGTTTTTTATTTTTCTTTTTTTCTTATGAAGTTCCCTGAATATTTCTGTTACTGTGTGATTAAAGTAATTGGACGACTTCAAAGGTGAACGTCGTGTCTCTCCTACCTGCCTCTACCCCGGCTCGCTGTCACTTCCTGTCTGAGGGGGGAGTGTTCCCAGCCGCCGCCGCCGGAGGGGTGGAGCCTGTCGGTGTCATCGCCGTGGTCGGCCAGACAGTCGGGTTGCCAGTCGGGTTGCCAGTCGGGTTGCCAGTTTTCCTCTAGATTTGGTTTCAACCTGCCTCAAAGCGCTGAGGACTCAGCGAAACAAAACTTTTTAGAGCTTTAACGTGACGAGTATCCCACATGAAACAGAACATGAGGCTTCCAGGAGTGAGCCAACACACACACACACACACACACACACACACACACACACACCTATCACCTGTGCTGTTAGAGCAGCTGGGGGAGGAGGGGAAGCTGTGGGTTAATGAGGAGATTAGACCCCAACCACGTTCTTTGTTTCATGGTTTTAACAGCTGAAATGTGAGCGGCTACCACTCACTGGAAAACTCTGAGACGCTGTTTGTAGTTAATAACTGGGTGGGACGAGCTCGTCTCCCCAAATCACATTCGATTGAAGAGAATTTAGGATAAAGTTATCAGATGAAGATATTATCCACACAGAGAAAGAGGCGTTAAGATGCATAAATGGTTCCGAATTATTAGAACCTCTGAAATATTTACCACAAAACATGAAACCTATGAATAATTAATCCAGGCACACAGGTTTTCATCCTCCAGCGTATTTAGTGATGTTTTCTTTAAAGATTGTGAGAATTTAAAAATTCTTCCCCTTAATGAAATGCATCCTGTCGAACAGGAGCGGAGGTGCTTATTCGATCTGTAACATTTCTGAGGATGTTTTCTCTGCAAACGTGCAGCGTCTGGCTCCTCAGATGTGAAGGGCTTTTTCTGTCTTACATAATCGGAAATGTTTGAATTTTTCAGCTCGCCAGCATCAAAGTTTAATGAGGGAATCTGGAGCCTTAACTAGCTGTGACGCTACTCTCTGACCAGACCATCAGCAGATTAATCAACAACGACTCCAACTGGTTAATCTGGAGGTCGTCTGCTCTCTGAACTCTCTCCCATGGGACGCCGGGAAGCTGTGCGACTAAACCATGTGGGTGTTGAGTCAAATCATTAAGGCCTGTCAGAAGCATCAAGATGGTCTTCATTGTGGTTTTATGAAGTTTTATGCGTAATTGATATTCAAACTAGTTTGACTGGGAATAGTTGAGTCACTTCTGACCAAAGGTTTATGTTAATAAACTAATTAATTCATTCTTCAGAGCTTTGTTCCGTCCCAGCTGATCTGAGGTCTGTCGTCTCAGCGTCTTTAAGAAGTGTGAAAGCGGCGTTCTCCCCGTCACTGCGTCATCAGATTACCCTCCTTCCAGAACCATCTGAGCTTGGAGACGGAGGATCTAGACCTTTCTAGTCGGAGGCCTTTCCTCGGTGGTCATCCCCGCCTCTCCTGCTCCGTCCTGCCCCACCAATGGCAGGGGCGGGCAGGAGATTAGCTCCCCAGATTAAAGCGTGCACCTCCCAAAACCCTGTCTAATCCTGCCATCTGTCAGAGAGCAGCTCAGCAGCCAAGACTCTCTCCACCGGGCTAATTAGAGAGCCAGGAGAACACAGACCCGGAGCGGCTGTAGAAACCATGGAGGAGACGTACCTCATGAACCATCCTGGAGTCAGGAAGAAGATCCTGGCCGGAGGCTCCGGACCGCTGCCTCACTTCCCACCTGGGGCAAAGGTAACAGGTCACAGCTCCTCCTGGACAGCAGTAACAACAGTAATCAGATGCGGTTCGAGACTGAGAGTGAGTGGCTGCAAGTGAATGCTATTGCAACATAATTAACGTTGAGCGGAGTAACGTCTATTTTTAGTTGTGTTACATTGCTACAATTAGATCCATTGAATAATTCATGAAGTGGGGAAATTTATTCTGTATCTGGCACTTACACACAGAGCAAACATTTGGTCAACCAAATTGCAACATGCTTTTTGGCACGGCCTCTGCGTCTCTGCTCATCCACTGATCCGCTGGTCGCCCATTTTTATTTTTTTCTCTTTCCCCTTCCATCCAAGTTCCTATCCAGCCATATGGCACCGAGCCTGCACAGCGTGACAAACATTTTCCATGACAATGCCAGCATGAATTTCCATTCACCTGTGTGTCGTCTGTAATATCACTGAGCGCGTGCATGTGTGTGTGTGTGTGTGTGTGTGTGTGTGTGTGTCTCCTTTCCAGGTGAGGTGATTCCCGGCAGCTCACGCGGTTATCAGATCATTATACACAATCTGTCAAGCTAAAAATAGTGGCCTCGCATGGAGGCTGCATAATTTCACATTCAGGTCTGACGGTGAAGTCTTTCACATGCTCGCAAACAGATGGAACCCATAATGAAAACCAGCACGAGCGCGTTACGTAAGGCCTGACTCAAACGTATGCGGCGGAAATGCATCTTGAGAAATACGCACGTCGACCTTTAGGAAAACAATCACAAGATTGTCAACAGCTGCGGGTTGTTAAAATTGACAAACTGTGTTGATTCTCTGTGTGAGGAACTAAAGAGCAAACACATTAACTGTATACGCACGCATGCATCTCTGCGTATACAAAGACCCCGTGCAGACGACTTTGTGAGGTGGGGAAAAAAAACAGGAATATTTCTGTCTGCACATTAAATATAGAGCTCCATGTCTGGGAAGAAAAAAACCCCCACAGAAACCATTTCTCAGTCAGAGAATAAATGGTTTTTAAAGTTATCTCTCACTGGGGAAATCCAACGTCCTTGAAAAGACGTGGGGCTCACTTATGGACTCCCAAACTTCTTCAATACGAGAAAGTACTAAAATAATCAACTGGAGAATATGAGGACACGACGTGAAGCCTTCCACTGAATCGTGTTTTAATAGTTTCATCCACATCTGTCCACCCTGCGCCTCCCAGCTGGTTTTCCACTTCCAGACGCTGCTCGACGACTTTGAGCGGACCGTCATCGACGACAGCCGCCTGGCCGGCCGCCCGGCTGAGATCTTCGTGGGGAAGATGTTCAAGATGGAGGTCTGGGAGACGCTGCTGACCTCCATGAGGCTGGGAGAGGTGGCCGAGTTCTGGTGCGACGCGGTGGTGAGTGACAGACCTCACACGATCACACGTTATCCAGGATCAGACCTGCACGGGCTCCTGCCCGCTGAGACCGTCTGTCACACAGCTGCAGGTCAGATGAAGCTGCTCGTTACCACAGGAAGGTGTGTGAGCGGCACCCTCCGACAACCTCTGCCCTCTGAATGTGTCAGAGTTAGGTTTTTTTTATTTGTGTTTGTATCTTCTGTCTTTGAGAAGTTATTAGACCCGTCACTTCCAGGGGAATGGAGTTGTAGTATCAGAAGATCTGGACTCGCTATGGATTCTTGAAGACAAGAAGCCTGTGGGGGAATTAAAGAATAGTAATAGGAATGACTTCATTCCTCCCCAGAGGAGAATTCAGCTGTCTGGCAGCTCATATACCATTTTTAGAAGAATTAAAAAAAACTGAGTGTCAATCTCCCCCCCCCCCTATTTCCATGGGGTTACTCTACAGCTGTCCTATCAGAAAAAGGCCTTGAAAAGCCCTACAGAAATACTACTAAATACAACCATCTTCAGAGCTTCATCTCTCCATCACATCCTGAGTAAATCCATGAGGGAAACATGACTGAAGTCTGCTGATGGAATCAAAAAGACCCTCAGGGTGTTTCGTCTGTAGCTAGTAACAACTTCATGGAGAACTCCACATGGAAGTTGCCTTGGGTGGGATGTAACATAATAAGTATTGTTATGATATGGAAAAACATGTCTACCAGGATCTCCAGCTCGTTACACTTACTGACATTTCCCATGATGCCTGAGAACCTGCATCTCCACCACCTGCGCACCAACCATGAAAACGTCTCAGCTGGAAAGATCCTCCAGATTTCAATGAGAGAAGCTCCTCTCCTGACCTAACTGATCTATCCACTCGTACAAAACACAACAGAAACATGTCAAAAATGTAGCCAAGGTTGAGTAGAAACTCCTAGCACATGTTAGCATGTTAGCACGTTAGCGTGTTGTAGCGCATCTAGAATAAGCCTCTTGGATGAGAGGTGAAACATCTTCAAGAACCTGCAACACCTCGGACTGTGTTGAGTCAGTCACTCAAATGTCACTGATGAAAAGTTTACAGCCCACACACACACACACACACACACACACACACACACACACACACACACACACACACACACACACACACACACATAAGTGGCTGTTAAGGGTCACTTCCCACAGCTGGGATTTGTCGGGTTGTAATGAGAGTCTGTGCGTAAACAGACAAAGAGTGAGTGAGCTCCTCAAAGAGCCCTGCACATTTTATCTGGGGCTGCACTGACCTTTGTGGATACTGATCCAAGAGGGAAGAGAAAAAAAGAGCTGCCAATCTGGTGCAGGATTAAGGATTCTGTTGGTGCTCAGACTTGGTCACACAGACCCGGGGGAAAATATCAGCCAACGCCGCCAGAAAAACTCGTCACAATAGGACAGAAAACCAACACCAAGACTCAGGCTTGTTTGGAGCCGTGCAATCAGGACGCACTCGACACCACAACAGGCCGAGTCGCCTCTCTGCAGCCCCCTCGCCATGCTCCAAACAAGCTGCACAACTTCCTGAGAAATGTCATTTTCGAGTAACGAGGCCAAACCCAAACTTTCCGGAGGCTAAGCAGCAGCGGCAGTGCGGGCCGTATAAATGCAGCCGGGGCTGTGTGAACTGTACATCAGGATATTAGACTCTTAGAGGAGATCCTAATCGACATTCATGAGCAGCGAGGGGAAGCGCTGACTCCTCATTATGATGCACATGAATCAACCTTCTGCAGCCACCTACACGCACGCTCTTATAGACCCAAATAGACCAATCCTTCCTCTGTAAACTGTTATGTTTTTCTTCTGGGAGAAAACTGTAATTTGCAAGTGAAATTGGAGCCACGTCTTTTTTTTTTTTTTTTATTTCCTGGCACGACTGATTGGCACGGCCGGCAGCAGCGGGGAGGGGACGGGCGTTAGCATGATGAAGTGCTTCCTCTGTGTCTCGCTGCAGACCTGCCGTTTGTGTTTCTGTTGTTGTTGTTGTTGTTGATGAGTTCATTTTACAGCACACAGGCCTGTACCCCATCGTGTCCAAAGGAATGAGGCTGATCGCTCAGGGGAAAGACCCCCTGGAGGGCCAGAGACACATGTGCGGCATGGGGAACATGTTCCACTACCACTCCACCGGGTTCCCAGAGCTGGATGAGCTAATGAGGACGCCTCAGCCGCTGATCTTCATCATGGAGCTGCTGCAGGTACGACCCGGGAGCCAGGACCGCCGCATGCCACGCCGCATCCTGGAAAACAGTCCGGAAGCATCCGCTGTCTCCTTTTAGCTGGAAAACAAGCTGGGGAAACAAAGACACATTTACTTCTCATCCAACACTGACACAGAAGCTGTACCTCATATACTCACTTTTGTAATAATGTAGTGTTCAGAAAAGGCTCACAGCTCAGCAGGAGGTCCAACAGAGGTAATGGTTAAATACACTGGGGAGCAAATTAAGACAGAAGATATGGGAAGAACTGACTCTGGGTTCATTTGATCCACTGAATAAGAATGTGATTTAATTTCTCTCTAGCAACTGTAGCTTTTCAGATAAGGCACTTAGTACATGACTTACAGTCACATATATGTGACATATATAGTTGTGGAAGTTTTATTCTTATTTGAAGGTTTCATTCAATTAGATTTTACTTTTTTCTGCAATAATAAGGATTTGTAGACATCAGTTCAACAATTCAACATCATATATATCATATCTCGATAACCAGAACTCTTGGAGAAAAGCTGATGCCATATTTAACATCAGGGACCAATATTTACCTAAAGAAGATCTCAGACAAATTCTACGTTACTCTAATTCTAAGTTAGCGTTATCATCTCAGAGTCACAGACAAGCTGCTAGCCTACAAGTACTTGCAGTAATAAAGAGTATGTAACAGTATTTCAAGGCAAATGTACTTAAAACACCACATGTATGTAGTGTGTAACCGCCTTGGCTGGAGTGCTCAGCTGTGATCTATGGGATCCATTTAAGTGCATCTGCCCCTCGTTGGGAGTTTCTCCTCCTTCCTGACGGTCTCTCTCCGGCTCCCGCCCTGCTCCTGCCCCCGCTGCCTCCAGGTGGGAGACCCCCTGTCCTACCACCGAGAGTCCTGGATGATGGAGAAGGACGAGAAGCTGCAGATGGTGCCGATCCTCCACATGCAGGGCAACGAGCTGGTCAAGCAGAGGAAATTCACCGAGGCCGCCAGCAAGTACAAAGAGGCCGTGCTGCTGCTGAAGACAGTCCAGTCCAGAGTGAGTGATGAAGAAGAGGAGGGAGGAGGGTGGGAGGAGGGAGGTAGGAGAGGGGGATGCAAAAACGAGTGACGTCGAGTCACTGAGCTTTTCTCTGGGTTTTAGGTTTTTGGGACGTGCAAATCATACTCTATTCCAGCGGGAGACTGGTGTTTCCTGTTTTGCTTTGCATCCCTGATTGTCAGCAGTGGGAGGAGGAGAGGGGGAGGGAGAGGAGGAGAGGGGGGGAGGGAGAGGAGGAGAAGGGGGGGAGAGGAGGAGAGGGGGAGGGAAAGGAGGGAGAGGAGGAGAGGATAGGGAGAGGAGGGGAAGGGAGAGGAGGAGAGGGGGAGGGAAAGGAGGGAGAGGAGGAGAGGATAGGGAGAGGAGGGGAAGGGAGAGGAGGAGAGGGGGAGGGAAAGGAGGGAGAGGAGGAGAGGATAGGGAGAGGAGGGGAAGGGAGAGGAGGAGAGGGGGAGGGAAAGGAGGGAGAGGAGGGGGTTGTTTGAGGACGGAGGAGCACTGGAGGGAGATTGCATATGAGACGTTCCAATAAGAGAGTGTAAAAGTTTTTTGGCAGCGTCAGACACATTTACAGGCTTTGCGAACAGATCGTTAAAAAAAATAGGAAAAAAAAGAAAGGAAGAAAAACTCTGTTCGGCAGAGACACTTTGTTGTCCCAAAGCAATGTCATGTTTGGATCCATGAGGAAAGATTCAACCTCACAGAATTCGCATGAATTATTAAAATATGTGTAGGAGATGTCAAGCAACATAGCATCAGCATGCAGCCGGGCTGATCGTGTTCTTGTTCTTTCTTCTGTGCATGTGTAGGAGATGCCGGGTGATATAGACTACATTAATTTAGGTCGAATGATCGTCCCCCTGGAGCTGAACTACTGCCAGTGCATGCTGGAGCTGGAGGAGTATTATGAAGTTATAGAGCACGCTGACGAGCTGCTGGAGAAGCACAAAGGTAAAACGCCTCCTTCCCTGACAGAGAGAGAGAGAGAGAGAGAGAGAGAGAGAGAGAGAGAGAGAGAGAGAGATGATGGAACATGCTTTTCCACCTCGCTTCACGTTCGCTGTTTTATCATATGGAGAAATGTGTTTACTCACAGTTCGATAAGGACGCATCTGATGCCGCTGATACCATCTGTCAGTGGGAGGGTGATTTTTATAGGTGGGGTGAGGTGGGAGGGGGCGGAGGGGGGGGGGCGCCTCCTCCTAAAAGGCCTCCTCCTGAACCTCCCCCCTGGCCCTGCAGCAGGGCAGTGGTTTAGTTGAACAGTCGGCGTGATTCATCGATCTCCGCTCTGGCTCTGGGTTTGTGCAGGTTAGAATCTATGGTCCTGACAATGCCTCTGAAATATCAGCACCCTAACTGTGTATTGATAAATCTATGGGGCTCTCTGTGGTGCCGGAGTAGCACACCGTTTTATTATTTGCGCCTCCTTTTTGCCAGTTCCATCTCAGAGATAGTCTCTAAAGTATTCACTAGAAATACTCCATTCAGTACTGTATCATAGACTGTAATCTATAGATCAGATAGACCAGAGTGACATGTGACATCGTTTAGAAGATCATGATGAATCCATCTGTGAGGATTTCTTAGAGCCTTTGATAACCTGGTATGAAAGTGGTATTACATTATGCCTGTTCAGTGTGTGTGTGTGTGTGTGTGTGTGTGTGTGTGTGTTACACCTTACATTTTCACACTGCATTGAACCACAGTGCCTCTCATTGGTAAGCAGTATTAAAGTAAATATTTCACACCCTGCTATAGTATAAGACACTATAGAAACTCAGCAACCTGCTTTACTCCTATGATATAACTGAAAATGATTCTTATAATCCTTCATAAAGAGCTGAACATGATCACATAGTCTCATTAGGCTTCATTTTCTTAGCTCTTAGCTAATCTTAGCTCTCTGGACCGGGTCAACACCCTTCTTCCACCAGTTATAAATCACCAAATCTATAAGTGAAGCTAGCGTTGGACGGTCCTGGATTACTGAGCGTGTTTAAAGAGACACAACTTGACACGTTCAATCCAGCAGGGTGCATGAAATAAAAAAACAGGACTGCGTGGAGAGTAAAATGAGGTCTCGTGCAGAGAGTGTCAGCGTGTTGAACGGTGTTAACCGTGTGAAACAGTGACAGGTCAGGGTCTGGTGCCTCCAGAGCCTGCGTGTGTGTGTGTGTGTGTGTGTGTGTGTGGGAGGGCTGAGGTTGACATTACCAAAGGTTTAACAGCTGGAGGAGCCCTGGGATTGTGCTGTCATACCCATGGCCACTCATATAATCCTCCAGGAGCTCCAGCTCTGGCACACTCTCTACTCCACAGCCTCATGAATTATGCCACTGAGGCAGTTTATTTCACTCTCTGTCCCCTCAGCCCGGATTCCCTTTCTTTCTTTTTTCTTTCTTTCTTTTTTTTTGTCTTTGTACGTGCCAGGAGGAGGGAAAGTGTACAGTTGTCAACGTGTGTGTGTGTGTGTGTGTGTGTGTGTGTGTGTGCATGGAGTGTCTACTCAAGGCTGTGTGGCAGGAGGAGGAGGAGGAGGAGGAGGAGGAGGACAGGCTTGTGCTTGAACACACCAGGGAGGCAGAGCAGGGGAAATGATGGGCAGGGGTTTCTGCAGCTCCACTCCTGCCACAAAGCCTCAGACCTGCTTACGAGGCCTGTCAGAGCGATCCGCCCCACACAGCTCCACCGTCCTCGTCCCGGTTCCTCTTCGTCCTTTCGAGCGGCGCCTTTAATTCGATTCCCCCGTCTTTGTCGCACCTTTGTCTCGTTTTCTTCCCCTGGTGTTGTCCCTCCTGTCGTCAGTGCTCAGAACGGCTAAGATCAGCGCTTTCATCCCCTCAACGAGCCAGTGGCTCTGTGGAAAAAGCAGAGCGAGCCAGTCGGTGGCTTACTGCAGTGTCTGTGCTCTAGCCAGAGGCAACGGTGCAATCTGTTTAAATGTTGGCTGAATGAAGACTTAGCGTAGAGGGAAATTAATTGCAGAAGAGTGGGAAAAAAGCTGAACCATCAGCAGGTATCTAACATGAGGCGATTCTGCTGAAACGGAGGCGTTAAGTGTGTGAGGCTCTGTGAGTGCATGTCCATGACTTTTAAAAGATTCATCATGCAGGAAAAATTATGCTTATTCATCTCTGAGAACATCAACAGCACTCTTATGTCTAGCCATGACACATAGGGTCACAGCTAGCAGCGTGGTTCCTTATCCTAGCAGAATGTGCTAGCACATCAAAACCATCAGAGTAAAACCTCAGGAAGTTAAGTTTTGGGGTTAAACATTTCATTGCCTGGCTTTTTCCTTTTCCTCAGATCACAATAAACTGAACTTAATGGCTGCAGCTACATGAGATGACGCTATCATGGTTTAGCTCACTGTAACTTTGCATTACCTCCTCTAATTAACCACATCATAGCTTCAGCTTTGTGAAACACTGGTTACTTTACTGACAATAAAAGACATGTAGTGAACCAGAGTTTATATAAATCCTATTGTTTTACTACGCCTAACTACGTTGGTACTTGCAAACACTGCAAGTACAGAGATGTGGTGCAACGGCTAAACGCTGCACATAAAGAAATGATGCAAAACTAGAAACTATCAAATGAAACAAATGCAACAGAAAACTGCTGCAGAATGATGTAAGACCAGCCCGGGCCACCTTCCTGCATCCATGGGGGTTTGCCAAGCTTGAGCATCTGACTCACTTTATAACATGCATTCCTCTCTCATTTGTTTTGTGGTGTTGCATATTTTTCTACATCAATTCAGCGACTGCAGCGTTTCTCAGCTGCAGCAGTTTTCTGTTGCATTATTTTCTCTCTTTTTTTAACGTTTGTGTGTTTTTGGCTTTGCATCATTCCCATATTTGCAGCTTTTGGCCACGGTGGCACATTTGCCTCGTCAGCCACTCCACCCAGCAGACCAAACAACCAGACATAAGGTGTTCATTAGTGTGCTGGAGAGGGGAGTACTGTCATCTATGCTGGGCTTTGTGTTCACTGCATCGCAGACCAGCTAGAAACACTCAACCTGCATCGATCGTGAAGGTGTTCCTGTCACTGTCGTTGCTCTGCTGCTGCTGTTGTCCTCTCTGTCACTTTCTCCACTTTTTATCCGTCCTGTGTCCTCCAACGCTATCCAGTCCATCAGCTAATCCCGTAACGCTACAGATCGTATTTATGAAATAATTTCTATCCACAGGGCTAAGGTAGAACAAATCTGCTTGGCACTACAAAGGCGTTCAGACCTGAACTGTATGTCTGAGCTGCTGGACAGGACAGGTTAAAAAAAAACTGAAAGAAAGAGAGAAACGAAAGAGAAATCCATTCTGACAGTTTGCACACCTCGCCTGGTGCACACTACACAATCTTTTTTATCATTCCTGATCATCACCATGTCAGACTGCATGATCACAGTGGAATGAAATCATGGCGTGTCTACATGAACATGTACGATCCAGATCCTGCAGGTAATTGGCGGGCGGGACAAGAAACTGTCAATCATGGCTGTAGAAGCACTGTGTGTGATATAAGCATCTTTTGTGTGGACGCAAAAAAGGAAAAGAGAGGATTGTGGACAGTTTGGACTGGCTTAATCATCAACTCTAATCAGTTTTATGATCAGAAATTGACAAAATCAGGCTGTGCTGGAATGCTGTAGCAGCCACGATGCATTAGATGCTGACAGATCGACTCAGGTTTGCTGAGTATTTCTAGGTTAGACATTAACAACTGTGTTTTTATCCACTCTTCCTCAGACTGCGTGAAGGGATACTACAAGAGAGCCAAGGCTCACGCCGCGGTGTGGAACGAGAAGGAAGCCCGCAGAGATTACAACATGGTGGCCCACCTGGACGTCACCCTGGCCTCGCTGGTCCACAGAGAGCTGAGGGCCATGTCAGAGCGCATAAAGGAGAAGTACTGGGAGGAGAAGGAGCAATACTGGAACATGCTGGAGAAAACTGAGGGAGAGGCGGAGAAGGGGGAAGGAGGAGGGGGAGAGGATGAAGAAAAACAGGCCGCCGAGAGTTCAGACCAGGTGAGGGTGGAAGAAGCTCTGGGATCTCCATCTAAACGTGAAGAGGAGACGTCAGCTGAGAAGACAGGAACCACGGAGGACGCGTCCAGCAAGGCAGAGGACAAAGGCTGGCAGCAGATGCTACGACTGGTCATGCTGCTGCAGAACGAGGGGAACTTCCTCATCAAGGAGAACAACTTCCAAGACGCTTCTGCCAAGTTCAGGGAGGCCCTGGAGTACGTGGACACCTGTCAGAACATGGTGAGCCCAACTGGTTAGACAGAAGTAACTGGGCCGTGTTTGTCTGTCAAATGAAGCTAATTTGTGACGCGGCTGGCGGTCCAGGAGGAGGCTAGCTGCCCGTCGTACTAACAACCCTCAGTCTGAGCCATTTAGCGTGATGAACGGACCAGAACGTGCCAGAGAGTAAAAAGGATTGTGGCTCGTAAACCTATAATCATCTGGCACTGTTACGTTTTTTGTTGTGTTTCTTCTTCTTCTTCTTCTTCTTCTTCTTCGTCTTCGTCTTTTAAAGTGGAGCGCAGCTGTGGTATTGTAGGTATGCTGGTGGAGTGAAGAGCAGAGAAAAGAGCACTAAAAATAACAGCTATCCACAGAGATATCAATGTGACAGCGCTCGCCTCTGCTTCTTTTCTCCTTCTTTAGCCCCCTCACTTCTGCCACACCTCGCTGTCTAACTCCCTCACGCCTCACACACACACACACACACACACACACACACCAGAGTCCCTCTTCCTGTCAGCCCACCCTCCTCCTCCTCCTACGGTCCTCTAGCCTTTACCTCATTGCTCTATCATTTTCAGCATCTAATCTCCTTCATCATCACCCCCACTTGAGCTCTCACATCCTCACGTCTCTCCATTGTTGTCTCACTATTTTGCTCTTGTTTCATTTTCTTAACATTGGCTCTGCAATCCATCATCACCCACCCATCACCCAGCTCCTCATTCCTCTCCTCTCCTCTGTGTCTGTGTGTGTGTGTGTGTGTTTTGCGAGGTAGGTGGACCGAGAGGCTGAGGACTGGGAGTCGCTGGAGAAAGTGCGTCTCCCTCTGACTCTCAACATGAGCCAGTGCATGTTGGAGCTGAAGGAGTACCAGCAGGTGGTGGAGCTCAACAACAAGCTGCTGAAGAAGCACAAAGGTAGCAGACGTTGCCAGGGTGTTAACGTTACCAGCGTACGAGGCGATAAACAATCACTCTTTCAACTCTCAGGTCAGAGCTGAGCCTGGGTGTCTTTACAGTTTTATTACATAAGCAAATACATGGAGAAATTCATGGGAATTATTCCAGAATGAGGAGTGTATGGCACCTATATGGGCACCATTTGTAGCCATCATTCACATTGTGCCTCTTCTTGAGCAGCTGCAGGTACAGGTTTATTTAACTCATTTCATCAACGCGGTACCTGAAACACACAAATGTGATTAAAAACGTAAATCAAATCTGATTAACATATCTCATCATGTCATACATTTATTTTTCTGTCATGCTCAGTTTATCATTTTTGCAGCTCTGCTCCACATCAGAAGCGTCACTTTAACTATTTTTGGTGAAAAAAGGGAGAAAAACATCTTATTTGACACTGTATAAAAATAAATAAATAAATAAATTTTGCTGATAATCACTAATGCGGAATTTTGAACACAATCCACTTTAATCTAAAAGCATAATAGTAGAATTTAATATCCACATTATTTTGAAGAGCAACTTTATGAAATGCTTATTTCAAGTGCTAAACATCCTGAGTGTGACATTTATTACAACGTCCCCTGAGGGTGAAGGAATCATTAGCCCGACACGTTGTGTGAGTGAACAGCTTTAATTACTGAACCACTTTTGTTGTTAATTGGATGCGAGTGTGGCACGCAGCCTCCCACCGCTGCACGTCAGCGTACGTAGACTCTGAAACGCACGATAAAGCAAAACGTTTTGATATGGAAACAGGTACGTGAGTATATAAATAACCAAACTTGTTGTATTTTTGTACTCTTGCACACCTAAAATGAAGACGTGCTGCTGCTACAGATGCCTGGCCCCCAGCAAACGCCTGCCTTCACACTGCACCAGTGCTTGATCTCTCTGTTTACCCGCGAACGAAGGAACCAAACATTCACAGGCGCATTGCTGAGTCTCTGTCTCGCTCCCCTGGCACCCACCCATGGACATCACAGTCAAAAATGAATTCGTTGTTTTCTTTTTGTTTCTGCTACGGCTGAATTATTTATAGTCGAGGCTGATGTGAAACGGTTGCTCTCGTGCTTTCCTTTTCCCTTCATTTACTTCCCCGCAACTTTCCTCTTCTCAGTCACTTCAACCTCCTAGTTTGTTTTTTTCTTCCACCTCGGTTTCAACACTTCCCGGGTTTTATAAATGCTGACCGCGTGTTTTCTGATGTGGTGTTTATGTATCAGTACTTCCATGTACTCATACCCGGGTATTGTGTTTCTCTGTGTCTCTATAGGTAACTTCAAGGCTGTTTACCAGCGAGCGCGAGCTCACGCTGCGTTGTGCAATGAGGAGGAAGCTCGGCGGGACTTCAACACGGTGGAGAAGCTGGACCCAAAGTTCAAGCCCTACGTCAAGCAGGAGCTGAAGAAGCTGGGGGAGAGCATGCGCAGCGCGCACACCCACCAGAACAAGACGTACTGGGACACGGTGGAGGAGAAGTGGGGCCCCGAGGGGAGCAAGGCGAAGGGCAAAGCCAGAAAAACCAAAACCTCGCAGAAAGGAAAAGAAACCGAGGGCGGGAAAAAGAGAGAGAGCGAGGTAGAGGACGCAGAGCAGAGTCCAGATGTGAGAGAGGAGCGGGAGGGTGGGAGGGCGAGCGGAGAGGGGTTAGATAATGAAAGGATGGGCGGAGCCGTCGGCCGTGAAGACGAGCAGGGTGCAACAGATAATCCAGCGACAGATAAGGAGAGAGACCCTGCACCCGCCAGCTCGCCCCGAGATAATACGACCAGCCCGAGATCGGCCCACGATGAGGGCGGAAAGGTCAAATGCCAATCAGGTGCCGCACAAGACCCCGGCAGCGCACGCCCAGAGAACAAAGCCGCCCGAGATAGACCAGGAAACCGCGGCTCAGAGTCAGAATAGACCAGCACGGCTTCGCCCTGTGGAGGGAGAGACGAGAGCGGAGCCGAGGTCAGGGAGACAAACAGTCCTTCATGAGGGGAAAGACAGCAGCCGCATGCTGGAGGAGAGGAGGTGAATCCCAGGCTGCAGCCTGAACAGGAATCATTCTGCCACACACTAAACCAAATACAAACAGGAGAAAGAGATATAAACAGCCATATTTGCTAAGTTTTATTATTCAGTACTCAGAGGAATAAGTTGCAAAAAAAAGGCCCAAGTGGACATTGAGTTTGCCAAATACAAAGTTTTTATTTCTGTACACAAAGAGTAGAAAGCAGCCAGTACCCCACTTGTTATTACAGTAAAAAGCCTTTCTTCAGAAAACTTTTTTTTTTTGTACAGATTAAAAACTCCAGAGAAAAGACAGCAAGAGTGTTTGTGAGCGCTGGACGATAAGAAACCAAAGGAAAGTCAAACCTGTTACACGATTTAAACGATTAATGAGGTATATTAATAGTGACTCCAACAAAATAGAAAAAACTCAGTTCACCTGTAACATATGAGTGTATGCACGTGTGTATATATATTATATATATATATATATATCTATATATGTGTTAGTCTCAACCTTCTTGAGGTTAGGTGAGTGGTTCGCCCTGCCATGTGAGAGGTGACATACGAGCACGCGTGTCTTTACGTTACAAGCTCAGATGCGTGACAGGAAACGTGGAGGGGGGCGTGGCCCTCAGGCTGCGGTCACATGACTGTCAAACGCCACTCACCCCATCGCTTTGTCCACACGCCACTCAGGTCAAGACCTGGAACATTAACTCAAGGTGTCAAAGATACTCTAGATACTGCCCCAGTCATATGAAATAGTAAATACTTCCTGTCTCCTAAAGGGGGCGTGGCCACAGAGAAGCCAGCCATCGTTTACTTCTGTAAACCATGTATCCATGCAGGCCCGTTATCAGTTAAGTAAGAAATAAATAAATAAATATGGGAAATGAGCGTTAGACCTGGTGTGTGAGCGCAGCCTGAGGCAGGGGGGTAATGGGTGCAGTGGGCCGGCTACATGCAGTACCTAACATGAGGGTGGGGGGGCGATAGCAGCATCCTCTGAGGAGGACCGGAGTCGAGCCTCTTCCTCCTCCAATCGCCACAGAGGAGCGGGGAGTGTCCTAGTTAGCGTGGGGGTAATATAGGGTAGCCATTAGATTTGTACATGTTATCAGACCTCAAAGAGATGATGGCAGACAGAGATGAGATGAGATGAGGCCGCAAAGTCGGCTCAAAAACAGCAGCTGCAGAGCGGGAAATAACAGGGACCAACTGTGTGCGCTGATGTTAACTGTCACTTAACCACCGTGTGTATTTATTTCAATATGCCACCTCCGTGTTATCTGAAAATACACGTGACGAATGTTGACATGTGGCCCCGCGGGGAATGCCTCCTCTTCTTCTTCTTCTTCTGTTCTGTTTTCACACGCTGTCACTGTTACATCACTCCGTCTACCCACGTACAAAAGTAGGGATAAGAAAGATAAAGAAAGAGAGAAAGAAAGAAAGAAAGAAGAGCTCTAGGCCGCTGGCTGATCAATGTATAATGAGATGTGTGAGGACCAATAAATAAACACCTAGGAATAAAACATTGCTTGTCATTATTTAACTTTTTGTGTGTGTATGTGTGTGTGTGTGTTCACTCACATGTTGAAGTGCTGCTTGTGAGGGTTTCAACTAAATGAATTCACTTTCTTAACCGAGATAAAACGACTACATCTGAGGAATAAAGTGACATTCTCTTGCTGCATGGACAGATAATTTCTTAAAATAAGATTATAGTAGCTTGATTTGGGATTACAGTCTAAGGTTGAATACTTTAAACAAGATAATTTAAGTCTCCGCTAACACTTGTAAGTTTAAGAACCAAATATTTGCACTGTTCTTGTAGGCCACACTGCAAAAAAGAACGTCTAAAGACGAGATAAAATACTAAATCTGAGGAAAGAGAACTCAAAACTAGTTATTTTCTCTCTCCATGCAGCAAGACGATTTCAGAAAATTCCTTGAAAAAAAATTTGCAGTTCTTGATTTAAGATCATAATCTAAAATTGAACACTGAAAATAAGAAATTAACTCTTAAAACAAGATAAATGACCTGTGGTCAAGCATTCGAGGACCTGGACCTGGACAGCTACTAGTCAGGCCATCGCCCGGAGCCCATCGCCCCTCTCGTTCTCCTCTCTTCTCCACTAACGAACTCCAGCTCTGAGACGATGACCTGACGTGGGTTTGACACCAGTGGGCAGGACTCTGGCAGGCTTCAGGGCTAGTGGTGGTGGAGAGGCGGCTTAAGGCGATCCAGCATTCGTATGATGAACGGCACATCACCTCTCTCCGACTGGCAGCCCTGTGTGGTACTGCGTCCTTGGGGACAGTTGCCTAGCAACCGCATCATCAAAACTAACAGGCATCGAGTGTAGCCGCGGGGAATGGAGGGGGGGGGCTGGCTCATCATGAATGCGGCGCATGGGTTCCAAAACTGGAGCGTGAGAGGTCAGAGCGTCGTTCCAAGGACTGCGATGAATGGAGGCAACAAGCTGCAGCTAACAGGTTCCAGGCGATCCGGCTCCTGGAGGTTTTACAGTTTGACGTGGGGGCTCATCAAAGTGAATCTCTCCCACCAGCCCTTCAGCCATGAATGGATTGTTCTCGTCTCAGATCTTTTCTCGCCCTCCCCCCACCACCACCATCCCAGTCTCTCCTAAAAAGCCCTGTTTAGTTAGTTTCAATAACTAGATGCTCTGTTCAAACTTTTCTGTTTTCTCGAAAATTTACGAAGCCTGACGCAAACTCTGTCCCTGAATGTAAAACAGACGGATGAAGAAAGGATCCAGAAGCTTGTTCCACGCGGGTCTGGTTTGGTGCTTTAAGGCATTCATCGACTGTGCTATGTTTAGAGCGGGTGACCTCGGCGCGGAGGGGGCACGGCCACTTCAACCACTCGTCTTTGTAAATCTGAAAGTAATTAAGTGTGCATTAGCGAGGGAAAAGGAGGCATGTAGAATCAATAGCTACTGTTCTGCTCATATCTACATGGAGAGCTCGGATTATTAGGGATGAAGTCGCTACAGGCAAACGTGATGGTGGCATGACCTGTCGCCATGTAGAGAGAGAGAGAGGGATGGAGAGAGAGAGAGAGGGAGATGACAGGGAGGGAGAGAAGATAGAGAAAGAGTGGGTGGAGAGAGACAAAAGAGAGGGAGAGAGACAAAAGAGAGGGAGCGAGATTGAGAGAGGAAAGGGATGAGAAGAGAGAGGGAGAGGAGGCGACAGAAAAAGAGGTGGGGCGAAGGTGGAGAGAGAGGAAGAAAGAAAGGGCAAAGAGAGAAGGGTGAGAGAGGGAGGAGCGGAGGGGATATAGAGAGAGGGATTTAAATGGAGAGAGAGAAAGGGAGCTGGACAGAGAGAGGGATGAGGGATAGTGAGGGATAGAGAGAGAGGAGAGAGAGGGATGGAGAGAGGTGGGGAGAAAGGAGGAGAGGGGGAGATGGAGATGGACAGAGAGAGGGAGAGACTGAGAGACAAGGAAGGAAACAGAAAGAGAGAAAGGGAGGAACGGAGTGAGAAAGAAGTGTTTTGAGCCTGCCAGCTCTCTCTCTCTCTCTCTTCCTGTCTATTCTCTATTCTCTCTCTCTCTCTCTCTCTCTCCATTCTCTCTCTCTCTCTCTCTCTGGCCTGGAGCTGCTTCCTCCTCTCCTCTCCCTCAGCAGGAAGCTCTGAGACTCCAGAGCGGACGCTGCCGCTCGCTGGCTGATCGTTATCGGCAGATATGTCCTTTTGCAAAAAGAAAAAACCCAATCTCGGTCAAACAAAATTACAAATTGGCCTCAAAACTGAGAGCTTGTCTGAAGCCCATGAGCCAACGAGATAGAAACAGATCCATGTTTCATCTTTTTTTTTTTTTTCAACGTCATCATGGTATTGATCATGCAGGGGAACCTATTTGTACAGAGAGAGAGAGAGAGAGAGAGAGAGAGAGAGAGAGAGAGAGAGAGAGAGAGAGAGAGAGAGAGAGAGAGAGAGAGAGAGGGGTGGCTGTAGCAGCAGATGTGTACCTAAGTTTACGTGTGTGTGTGTGTGCATGTGTGTGTGTGCGTGTGTGTGCTCGTACGGTGAGTGCAAATGATTGTGTAGGAGCGTAAAGGGCTCACTTAGGAGAGGCGAGCAATGAGAGCGACAAGCAGTTTGAGAGGATTAGAGGAACACAGTGTGTGCATACAGAGAGGCGCTGTGCTAGCGGGCACTTTGGCAGTCTTAAATAAATCATGGATTTAACTGATGATGTGTCATTCTCACAAAGTAAATAAGCTCGTTGTGGGTGCTGTCAACTCCCTGACAACCTGCACACACGCATGCATGCATGCACATACGCACGCACGCACGCACGCACATGAAACGCAGTCAGCCCAGCCCTGATCTAGTTCACACTAGCAAGCCTCAGTGTGCCGCCTCCCTTTCAAAAAACAAAACAGAAATAACGACCATGATAGCACATCCAGGCAGGGGGGAAAATAAACACACACACACACACAGACAGATTAAACTTGGGGATATTCTTCTGATACCTTTTTGCATTTCTTTTTTTTCTTTTCTTCCATGGAAGGTCCAATTTGTGCTGTGGACTACTACAGTATAAAGCTTCACACCTCTGAACGACTACACAGGTACTGGTAAGCACAGTGTCTTGGCTGGGCATGTGTTGTTGTTTTTTGTTTGTTTTTCTCTTTTCCTCTTGCCTCGAGTCTGTCCCCCTGACCTGCTGCTGCTGCTGCTGCTGCTGCTGCAGCTGCTGCTGCTGCTGCTGCTGCTGCTGCTGCTGCTGCTGCTGCTGCTGCTGCTGCTGCTGCTGCGTGGCGTGGGTTAGTTTTCCTCTGGCTGGGGCCGCCGTGTCCGGCTGGGACGCCTGCCTCCGCCCGACCACGTCAGCGCCAGCCGTTAGCACACAGCATAGAGAGCTTTCAGTGCACAGAGTCCCACTAGAGCTGCTGCTGCTGCTGCTGCTGCTGCTGCTGCTGCTGGGGTCACATGGTCCCGGGGTGACCTTCGCCCTCTGGAGCTCCGCCCACTCTTCCCCGCCAGGCGTCCTCTCCGTCCCCCCCAGGGTGGTTAGATGTGTGATGTGGTGCCTGAAGCAAACAATAGCAGTAGTAATCTAGTTGCAATCTTCTTGCTTCTTTTCTTTTCTTTATTTATTATGTTTTTTCTTGTCTCAGTTTCTAACATTGTTACTGTTATTGTTATTACCCACATGACAACATTCATTATTGATGTTATGGATTATTGTTATATTGATTACACTATTATTAGAAAAGTATTATTAGAAAAGTATTGTTATACATTATATTTTAATTACACATTGAGTTCATTATAAATTATAAATTGATATTAAGTAATATTAGAACTATCACACATTATGTGATGTGATAATGTGATATAATGTGATAATAAGAATAACTGGTATGATAACAGTTATTATTGTTGCTGTTGCTGTTAAAACTATAATTAATCGTATTATTCACTTGTTGAAATTTCTTGTTAGTATTTTATTACTTTATTTTACTTACTACTTATTATCCTTATTTACCATATTATGTGTTGCTTAGTATTCAATATTTGTATTTATATATTGTTGTGTATTTCTGGTCATTGTGCAGAACTATTTCTGAAGTACTATATACTAAAAGATACAAAAGGAGCACATGTTATCTTATTAGGAAAAAGAAGAAGAAGAGAGGAGGTAGAAGAAGTAAAAGCTCCAATAATTTCAGCAGCACATGTAGAGTCCTGACAGAGCGCTCGTGGGTTATAAACCATGGAGGCTGTAATTATAATAATCCCTCTTTGTACAAGTCGCAGGCTTTGCACTGCCCGGCAAATTGCGTTTTAAATGCTAAAGGACAGTCTGCGAAGAGTGTGACACTGACGCTGTTTCTCCCTGTGTGCTGCTGTATCTCTTTATCTTCCTCCTCCTCCTCCTCCTCCTCCTCCTCCTCCTCCTCGGCTGTTTAATCTCCCCATCCCTCCCCCTACCTATCGACCCGCAGCAGTAGATATTTGCTCCCCTCTCCATCTCTCACTCTCCCTCGGGTGATGGAGGAGCTAAAGGTCCGTCTCTGAAGTGGGGAGAGGGCAGGAGGAGTTGGGGAGGAGGGGGAGGGAGGTGGGGGGGTGGGAGGTGCTGCCCAGGCGGACTCACCCGGTTCTGAGGGGAAGACGTTTCTCAGCTGCTCGATGACCTCCTGGAGCTGCAGCACGGTGTCCTGTTCGTGCTCCATATCATCTCCTGTTAAACACACACTGGGTTACACCTCTGTGAAAGGTGAGGGGGAGGGATGGGAGGAGGAGAGGGAGGAGAGGGGGGAGGACGGGGAGGAGGGGGGAGGAGGGGGGAGGGGTGGGAGGAGGTGGGGGGAGGAGGGCTCTTGGCTTCACATTCAGAGAGCGTGCGTGTGTCAGGCTCTTGTGAGGCTGGCTGCACATGGCTGACCTGCTGCTTCGGTGTCGGTGGTCTCTCTGCTGGGCGCCTCCCCGTGGTGACCCCCCCCAGACACCGGGGACGACAGAGTCGATGGTTCTGATCCGTTCGCCTCCGAATCATCTTTGGGCTGGGAAATAAAAGACTGTCAGACTTTGGCTCTCCACTGAGATCAGACTTTATGGAGTAATTTGCATGATTTCCTGAAAACCCCTTGATTCTTGCTACAAACTGTGAACACTTAAACTGTTAGAGATTAGAGATTCAATTTACTCCATTAAGCAGAAAAAAAACTAATGAAGTAGAAAGTATGGAGAAAAACAGGTATGGTATTGTTTTGGTGATATAAAGGAGATTATAATACAGTTTTGTATGTGTTTAGTGCAAATGTGCAGAAGGCAATGTATATTTTGATACCAATAAAAAGCAAATGAAAAATATAATTCATGCCAATAATATCTAATATAGAAAGGATATGTAAATACTTGAATGTATTTTAACGTTATGTGATAAGGTATAATTTCAGAAGACCAGTGCACATGTTGCTAGTGTCCAGAGGACCACAGGTCCACAGATAGATAACATGCTCGATTTCCTTTCACAACATTTGATGATCAGAGTGATTGGTGGGTAATTGGTGGCTGTGTTTTTGCAATTAAAACGATTTAGGAAACTAAACGCGTTCTCTGTTTCTCTTCTGCTGCATCCCGGTCTTCAAAATCCACCAAGCAGGTTAAAAGAAAAGCTAAACTCATCATGTTTTTGCCATTATTATGAATAGAGTGACGTATGTTCTGAGTCTCCGTTGCCACGGTTACCGGCTAGCATTTGAGCGCAGTAGCGCTATCACTTAGATCGGCCTATTTGACCGTAACGTCTTTATGGGTGTCCATTATGACTTATTAACAGACACCCTGCAGCCAATCAGGGTCCAGTATTCACCCAGCCCGTGGTGTAAGTCGTGATAAATACCGTTAGCGTTCTATCGCCCGGCTCCACAGATAGCCATCGAAATTTCCAGCTTTCCAGAGACGCTCTGGCCTTTCACATCGCAGTGAATGTGATAGCAAATGGCACTCAGCCAAGCAGCATCTCCGAGCTGGAAATGGGAAAAGAAAAAAAGCCAATTCTGCTCGACAGCTGTTTCACAAAACCATCAGGTTGGTGTGATTTGTGCTTTAATAGACAGATGAAGAGACAGCTGATTGCACAGCACATGGCAGCACTGCAGGAAACATTCAGGAAGAGGTGTGTGTGTTTGTGTGTGTGTATATGTGGGGGGGTGGTGTCTCCAGTTTCAAACCCTAATGAAAGATGCGTGATAAAACTCTCCAGGATATTCCCAAACAACACACATATACAGCTCAGGAGCGTTTGTATTGTTTTTAACAACACTGCAGGAACACTCAAGGAATGAATAATTTCACTGGCTGCAGAGAAACTCATCGCACACTCGCAGACTACAAAGGATGATTTTTTATTTTTTGAGGAAATGAAACTGTGATATTGATACCGGGAGAGAAGACATCATTTTTTAAGACTGGGGTATGAACATCCCTCTTCCTCCTCTGCCACGCTCTCTTTTCTCTCCAGTCTCAATTTCCCCGTCTTGAAACAGAAGAGGAGGATCTCTGTCCTGCTCTCTCCCTTTGCCCATCTTCCCTTTTATCCAGTGACCCATGTACGTAATTTGCATTTACGTTCTCCTGCAGCTGACAATTTGTTCCTCCTTATTATAGAAGCCAGGTATCTGCGTGTGTCAGCTTCACCTCTCCGAGCCACCTCTTTCTCACACTTTTCCTTGTGGCTGCAGTAAATCCTTTTATATTACGCTCAGGAGTGTCTTAAGGCTTATCCTCTCCCTTAACTCTTTCTATACTTTACCGCTTTATATTTCTGGCTCAGACTTGCCGTGTCATATCTTCAAAGCTCAAATGAAGCATTTTTTCTTTTTGCCTTTTTGTACTTTCAGAATGCACGTGTGGCACAGGCTGATCTATCATAAAGGGAGCACGCAGATGTTGGGACCCCTGTGAAGCTGTGTCGGTCTTAAATCAAACTGAGATGTGTTGACATTCAGCGTTTACTGATAGGGAAACCTCCGGCCTAATGCCTGATTACTACGCAGGCTACAGCCTGGCTGTTAACACTGCTGCTCGGACAGTAAACGTTGATATGTGTCATAAACACCGAATCTGCTCAGAAATCATTAAAATGATTGATAGAGCTCCACGTTATGGCTCTGCAAGGTATGTGTGTGTGTGTGTGTGTGTGTGTGTGTGTGTGTGTGTGTGTGTGTGTGTGTGTGCAAAGGTCACTTGAAATGCAGACAGTGAAAAGTCAGAGAAGTCATAAAGTGATGCTACAGCGAGTGATTTACAAACCACAAGCCATGTGAAGCAGCGTCTCAGGACCAGCAGCAGAAAGAGGAAACGGTGAGATTTTGCTACTACTCTGTGTGTGAATGTGAGCAGACAATGTGAAAAGATTTCTATTGCTGCTCCTTTGTTCTACTCTTCTTTTAAGCCACATATAGTGGATGACAGTTTTTTTTGTGAGGGGCATGGAGAAATAAAATGCATTTACTGTATATGAACACAATTTAAAATATGTCAAGAGCAGTTCTCAATAATGAATTGATAATAAATCTAGACTTTCTCTGGTTTAAAGTATTTTTTGATGAATATTTTCCTCATAGTTAGTGCTAAATCACAGTTTTGCCTGGAAACTTTCAGGACATTATTCCAAAATGTTGTATTGCCATCATAATTTAAAGGCTGAGCTTGTGATTTAGGAGTAAAACATAAATTAAAAGGAATGTAGAAAGAAATGCTATAAAAGTGAATGAAATGGTTTCAGCAGCAAGAGAAAATGTGAATCTTATAAAATAATACTAAAGGTTGTTCATAAAAAAGACCGAAAATGAAAAATAAAGGTTAGGTGATAGAACTATTCAGGGAGGATGACAGGATGGCGTATTAATGTAATGCACGTTAAAACTGATAGATAAAAATGTCAACCATTCCTACTTTTCTGGAGAATGAAATGCTGACATTAAAGAACATGTGCTTTCATGCTGTAATGGCAGAGAGATTAAAAAATGTAGTTTTAATAGAAATCAATGGGTCATTTTGGATTTGGGATTGGAGTGGGTGTCTGGCTCTACATAAAAAATACTAATGCAATCAAATGTATTTTGTTGGTAAACTTTGACATATCCAAGCCTCTACTCACCAGAGTTTCACCTCCCTGCTATTTATAGAATTACAAATTCAATAATGAATACTTCAAATAATCATTGGCATTTAAAGTGGCATTTATAATAGAGGCATTTAATAAGTGGCATTTAAAAGGTTAAAATTCTGAAAATGACAGAATGCTTGGTAGTTTTTAGCAAAGTGAGAGCTTTTAGCAAAGATATTTATAGAAAACAAAGTAGAAAACATTGGTATGTGATGATTTGATGGCATCTTTGGGTAGCCTCCCACCACCTCCCTGCCTACCTGTAGCAGCAGCTCCCTGAGCCTGCGCAGCTGTGACTCCAGCTGTTTGTTGTGGTCCTCCAGGATCTGCATGCGGGTCTCCAGACGCGTCTTGTGCTGCCGTAGAACCCGCGCCTCGGCCAGCAGCTCCTCGTCCTGTTGACCCTCGGCCGTGGGCGAGCCGGGGCCGCCCTCGCCCGCCTCGGTGATCATGGGCACCGACGCCGCCTCCTCGTGCTTCCACTTGAGCCTCCTGTACTCGCCCTGCAGCACCCTGAGGCGGCAGAGTGGACAGATGGAGGGAAAACACTCAGCTTGTGTGGAATAAGGGTCTGTCTGTCTGCATGTTTGCCTCACACAGTACTTACCTGGTGTACCATGAGCGGCCAACCAGTCAGAGACCAGGACCCGCAAAAACTTACAGGGGTACACATCATATACATCTGGGCTGACAAATTCACTCCCTCTCTCATGAAAGGACACAAAAAGAAAGTCCATAGACAGATGTATATTATTTGGTTCTGCCTGTCCTGGGTGTGGATCCTCTGACTCTCAGCCTGAGGTTTCTCCCATTTATTCCCTGTCAGAGGTTTTCCTCAGCGGATTCAAGAGTCTAGGTGCTTATTATGTAACTGTTGTTTGTTGCTCTTGTAAAGTGCCTTGAAATAACATTTGTTATAAACTGGCACTTTAAATGAATAAAAGCTTAAGTTGAAGATTTTTACGCTCTTCTTGCAGCCCTATGCTCCTACATTCTCAGGTTTTTCCTGAAAATTAGGCCGTATGTTCTAGGGCATTTTTCAGAATTAGATC
Source organism: Karalla daura (assembly GCA_029224185.1). Classification (NCBI taxonomy): domain Eukaryota; kingdom Metazoa; phylum Chordata; class Actinopteri; order Chaetodontiformes; family Leiognathidae; genus Karalla; species Karalla daura. The sequence continues at coordinate 4,114,074 of CM055195.1, forward strand.
TGGTATTCCTACATTTCCCTTCAGTTTAAGCCCTATCCCCCACTTCGATCAGCAGCAGCAGACATTGTCTCAATCACAATCATAACAAGAAAAATAAAACATGCATAAATATAACATGTATTTATATTAAATACTAATATTGAATAAAATTGTAGAAATTCCCACGTTGCCTCGGTCCTTGAACGCCTCATAGCCGTTGAGACGCTGTCGGAGCCGTTAACTGCAGCATGTGAGTCGATAGGACCATAAATTCTATTGTTTTACGTCTGTGGTACACTGTGTTTATCCTAAAGGTCTTAGCCGTAGTTTCTTTCCATCTTTCTGTATGATCTGATGTATTATTAACTGTGTCAGGCAGTGATGCAGAGCTAGCTGCTACATACAGAAGTGATGATATGAGGTGTCAGTTACAATGTCTGTTCTATGGGTGTTTCAGTATTGATAAATGTTTTAAGTTTTACAACTAGTTCCATAGTTTCTCATAGTCAACTTCTTTCATATCTGGTCTGAACCTCCCTTCCATCTCCATATCTTACATATGTTTCAAGTTACAGTTTATGTTGTTAACAAGACTGTATTGTGTTTGTATTACAGCAACAACATATCCAAATGAAATACATCTCTACAATAGTCTCACCTGAACACTTAATGGCATCCTGAAGTGAATGCTGCTACCTCAGAGATCCACATATAGTCTGTCACAGTCGGTCACATAATGTAATGTTTGACAGTCATATTATCATAATAACATCTCCACATGCTTCTGTTCTAACATAAAAGCGGAGCAGCGCGAGGGTCGCGTAGAGTTGATCCTGGACCATGTGGGGACTAATCATCATTTTGAGTGTGGATGTAAAGTGCAATAAAACACTGTCGACTAGTGCTACTCTGTGTGATGCTGGGGTCATTAACTGGCTGTGCACTGTGCTGTGAAGCATCACTAAAGGTGCTTTAATTAAGCCGAGTGCTGGAAGATCACGCTGGTCTATTCAAGAGCTGAATTAGTATTAACCACAGACAGAAACTGCACGAAGCGCAGAGTCAAGACAAACAGCTCAGAGTAGATCAAAGTCTCTATTCTGTACTTTTCATTTCATCCTCTTGGCTGAACCCACTGACTCTTCTTTTATATGTGAAACATGATAATTATCATAAACAAGTTTTGCCCATTCTTCTGACCCTATTCTTAGGAAAGTATGTTTGAAATCCTGCATAAATTTCCACTGATATTAGACCGATCAGGAGGTGTATGAGAGGTTTGCCTCACAGCGAGGATTTTGTGGTTCTCTTCAGCAACCCCAGTTCCAGTCCAAAAACATGCATGTTTAGGTCAACTGCTTATATGTGCTGCATTGTACCGCAAGGGTATGATAAACTAACTTACACGGGTAGGGCATGAACAAACTTGTATTTCACTCTGTAAAAAAGTCAAAGAGTAGATGATGCACAATCCTACATATTGATTTTAGTGTAATGTTTTTTCTATTTTTTTTTGTCTTCCATACCCTGGAGCAGCCAAACACCATGTTAGAGCAAAACGAGACGAAGAACACAAGACGAAGAAATGCATTTGTGAGGGGGTAGCTAGCGCTGCATAAAATGGGCTGTCAACATCAATCACAGATATAGAGCAGATGAAAATCTATTGTTTTTATCCATATTTTACAGCTTGTGTAATGCATCATTTACTGGAGCAGACTTCAGAGGCGTCTGCTCAACATCCCATTTACGAGCAGCTCTCGTAGAATAGGGATGAGTGTAAGTTGACCAAACAATGTTTAATCTATTTTTACAAGCTGCTAAAGAGGGTCCGGGGGTTAGAGGACAGTTAAAGTAGTTTGATTCTCCTATTGATTACTTGTGCAGGTATTTGAGCGCCACGGTGGAGGATATGAACCAGGAAACGGCTCCAGTCAGGAAAAAAAGAGCAAACGGCAGAGTCGTAATAGGAGGTAAACTTTACAGAAAGACTCAACTGGGTCAAGGTTCCAGACACCCACAGGGCAGGTGTGTGTGGGTATGTGTGTGTGTGTGCGTGTGTATGCTACTGTATGTCTGTGTCTGTGTGTGTGTAGAAAGGTCACTACGGAACAAGAGACAAAAGAAAATTATTCATATGAATCACTCACATAAAGGTTGCCTCTGGTAACCAATTATGAGGAAAGCAGAAACGAATTTGCCCTATTTATGCAAACGGCCTGACCCTCTTAGCTCGCAGGACACAGTCTGTTCAGGTACGAGTATTAACATCCAAATGAGAGGACGTCAGAGACGCTTCACACTTGTAGCACATCAGTCACTGAGTTCCTGACTTGCTCCGAGGTTGCACCTGTCACCACCGTATTATCCTGAAAGCTTTAACTGTCAGATGTTCAGACAGGAAATCTATAATTCTCTTTCTTAGGTTTGATAAATAGGCTAGGACTTTAGAGCATGACAGCGTTTGTCATCTCAAGACATTCAGAAGCCTCCAGAAACACACGTCTACCCATTATCTTATAGGCTTTATTCCCAGACATGAGGAAGTTTGTCATCGTGGGAAATGACATCAATCTGCTGGAGCCTATGCATCTATTACATCCTTTTGCAACGTTTTTAAGTTCCATATTTGCTACTTTGCTATGGGCAGTTCAAAATTGACCTAGTAACATGCACGTTTTGGGCCTGTGGGAAGAAACCAAAGATGAGCCCAGGTCTAAACTAAACTGTTTCCTTCTTTTCACCCAACCTCATCCAGACCTCCTTCAACTACAACAAACTGAACAGTGAGGGTAAAACAGGGTTTATGGATGAGCTGTTGCAGCCTGGTAATCGAGGTGATTCCCTCAGACGCTGGTCTCGGACTCATCCTGGACACGTACCTGTTCTCGTTCTCCAGGCGGGCCAGGGTGCGCTGCAGCTGCTCCTTGTCCTGGTGCTCCAGGTGCACCAGCAGCATGTGCTGCCCGCAGGGGGAGTCATGGTCCAGGGCTGGGCTGGAGTGACGCAGGAGGTACTGATCTTCATCCCTGAGTCCCCCACACAGGAGACAGCACACTGAGCCACTAGCACAGCACACAGCCACCAGCAGAGCAGAGCAGAGCAGAGCAGAGCCAGGACGGTACAGCACAGCACAGGGCCGGAGCAGGGCCTGGACAGACGCCATGTTAGGCAGGTCTGACATGACGTATGTCACGTTAGACCTGCCTAACATGGCCAGGGACCGAGCTGCTGCAAACACCAAATGTTCTCTAATAAATTGGCTTAACACATCGTTTTAAAACACGCTCCCATTTATTAAAGAAATGGAGCGTAGATCTTAATATATTGCCCCAATAATAAACACTTTATTGGCAGTGAAACCGAGGACTTAATGTGCAGATCTACGCTAGTCGACCTCCGGCTGTAAAAAGCACAATAGATGCATCTGCGAATGTTTGGCAATTATTTTAATGGAACGACAGCTGTTTGTCTCAATTTATAAGCTGCGACAACGCTTTGGGCCACAAAACGAAGGAGTTTATTGAGCCAAATTCAAAAGCAAGTTATGGGCTTTGTATTGTCTGGCCAAATTATACATCACAGAGGTATTTATGGTCCAGCAGACTGGCTGTGTTCAGAGAGGGTCAGGTCTAAGTATCTGTCTTTTTGTTTTCATGGTATTCAGTGAACAAACATCATCCTCACCCACGTCATCTTACGTCATTTCACGTGAGCTGTAAGTGTTTCTAATCCGTTTTTACTTCAGTTATATGTGGATTACTGCACTGGAGGCTGTTCTACGAGATATTAACATTTTTATTGGAATAATATGAAAGGGGTATCTGCAGCTAAGATCAAATTATCTGACTTCAAAGCGTGCCAAAATTATTGTAGTGGGAAGTGAAATGTTGCCACCGCCAAAGCAGCTTCACATCTCATGCAGCCCAACACAGAGTTTAGCCGGAGCGATATTTGCAGGTTCGACAACACGTTTGTGCACGCAAATGGTGTAAAATCAGAACTCAAAGATGCTTGCTATTTTTGGTGTTTATCAACCTGTGCAGCCTCTACGTCCATAAACAGCAGCAAAGTCAAAGCGGCGCATGCAGCTATAGGAGGTGGAGGCCAGCGTGGCTGAGGCCAGGAAGCAGCGTGATGCCAGCCCAGCAGCAGCTGGAAGCACAGATAGCAGCAGCAAGCCACCACACACACACTGGAGACACGTGACAGGCGTGGAAGTGGAAGTGGGAGCTGCGTGCTCGCAAACAGTCTCCGGCACAGGTTTACAGACACAACACGGTATGTTCATGCACTGAGAAACAGCAGTCTGCTGACAGAGTTCCTCTGAGCTCGGGCTGGGTACATGCAGCAGAGACGCAGGCTGCAGAAGCTGCTGGAAGTCTCTGCTGCACTGCTGGCTTGAAAGGCGCTGTTGTCATGTCTGAGCCCAGAACTGGCTCTAAACGTGGTGTCAGTCAGAGCGCGTCTCAGAGCACACGCAACATGAAAGGAACCTGAGAGGAAATAATGAGCACGCCTCCCGACACACACACACACACACACACCTGGAGCCCTGACAGACCAGACTAGACTTGTAACGCCGAGCCGCGGGGCGCGCATCCTCGGTTCTAAAGCTCAGTTTAGGAGGAGGAAGAAGAGGAGGAGGAGGAGGAGGAGGAGGAGGGAGCTGTTGACAGGCTCTGTCATTTGGCCACAAACAGCAGGAGACAAACCAAACAGACAGTGAAGCCTCCAGAAACACACGTCTAGGGCACTGCAACAAATGATTGTTTTCGATTAAGCTAAAATACTCTCTGAAATACCGTCTCACCTGATCGATTAGTTGTTCACACTATAATAGATGTTGATAGTATCTATCGATTAGTTGTTGCAACTCTACACATTAATGGATTGTCCATACATTCATCTTTAACCTCTCTTTAACCTCTTTAACCTTTATAGGTGCGTTTCTAATGAACAAGATTTTGGATGGAAACACCTAAATGTTGAAAAACCTCTCAACATCAATATCAATATTATAAGAGATTTTCAGATGTGACAATATAGAGTTTGTTGCTAACTATGAGCACATGAAATGACGTAGGAGGCTATATGACTGAACTGAACCTTTTCTGAATATATTGAAATGATCTGATGAAACCATGGAAACACAATCTGTTTTAGACGTCCATCTCCATCAGAGTAAAGCCTGGGAGGATGAGACTTTACAACAGCCATGGGGAGCGCAGTCCTGATTTTAGAGCTCAGTTTAGGAGGAGGAGGAGGAGGAGGAGGAGGAGGAGGAGGGGGGAGCTGTTGATGTTGACACAATGAGACTTGGACACACACACACACAAACACACAATGTCAAACAGTCCTAATCACTGCCTCCACAGTGAGGACTCACCTTTATTGGCTGCCTCACTCACATCAAAAACTAGCCCTCATTCCTCTCACGGCTTCGCCCCACTACACACACACACACACACACACACACACACACACTCAGGGCCAAAGGCTTCAATCACAGCCGCCATGTGCCTGATGAAGGTGGACCGTGTACACGCTGTGGGTCATTTTCATTTACGTGTCTGATTATGAATGCGATTGCTTCTCGACGGTCACACATACATGAACGTGCCGAGCACACGCACACACACACACACGCACGGGACGCAGAAACAATCAAGGAAGCGCGAGCAAACGCACAACACAAAACAACACAAATCGTGGCGAAAGGTGGAGGTTGTAATGGACTTCTTAGTGTGTGTGTGGGGGGTGTACTCACAGGCTTTCATCAGGAGACAGGCTATCCGTGAAGAATGAACAATTCTGGCTCTCCATTTCCGCCAATCTACATACATACAGACAGAGCAATTTCACACACACACACACACACACACACACACACACACACACACACACACACACACAAGAGAAGCACAGGATGCTGTGGATGAGTCAGAGCAAATGTAGGCAAAAAGGCAAAGGTGACATCACAAACCTGCTTCCTCAAACACAGGATAAAACAATCAACAGTTTTACATTGTGTGTCCATGTGTATCAGTGTGTGTGTGTGTGTGTGTGTGTGTGTGTGTGTGTGTGTGTGTGTGTGTGTGTGTGTGACTGTAGCCTTTTGACATGAGGCACTAAGACAGAGCCAGCAAGTCTTCCAGCAGCACCCGGAGAAGAAGGTAAACTGTAAGAGTGCTGGACGGCATCGCGATGAAGTCCTGCACGCTGTCTATCAGCATGCAGGCAGTAAAACAAGTCTTTAGGAGGTGAGCTGTAGTTCAGCTGTGTGTGTGTGTGTGTGTGTCAGGACCAAGGACAGCGCTGCTTGTGTCGGTGGACAGCTGCGCTCTGCACGCAGCTCTGGAGAAGCTGTTTCCACTCTGGACGAATGGAGCCCTCTGAGGTGGTGGAGCAGTTAGAGCGTGCTAAAAAATGCATGGCGCCTACAGTATAGAGGGTCGCCTTGGACCGCATTCATCACATCAGTGCTTTACAAAAATGACCGGGTTACAAAGAAAAAAACAAAACAGGATAAAGACAAAATGTGCTGCGTGTCCTTGAGCAAAGACACATGCAGCATTCTCCCAGTTACACCAGTTTGTCCCCAGTTGACTGGGAGGAAGAACATGCAGACGCCGCCCCGCCCTCTATAAAAGTAATCCATCTATTGAGTCTGTTTGCTGAACAAATGATTAACTACAATAGTAAAAGAAAAAGTCGTATTAGGTTTGTGTGCATTGTCTGATTCCCACAGAGCTCTATGCTGCACTCTGAACCTAGAATTTGGACTCTAGATTTATCTTAATCCAAAATAATCTTCTTCTGCAGGTGCACAACAATAATCCATATATATATATATATATATATATATATATATATATATATATATATATATATCTGTACCATTGCAATGTAGCTGACTGAAAGTCTATTGAATCTGAATATTTAGTCTTTTTTTATTCATTTTGTCACTAATATAACATTCCTCCTAAAGTATAAAATGAAACAAATGTACTTTGACTCAAAGGCATAGGCTTAGACTTCATATTATTTTGCCGACACTTCTTAAACTCAGCTCATTTTATAAATTTGGACAGAACAAAGATGTGTGTGCTTTCTACATGTAGGAGACAGTTTGTGAGCATATGCTCATTTTAACTGGAACTAGCTTGCTGCATGGACAGACAATTTCATTTGTTTTGTATAGATTTTGTCCCTTATGTACTGACCAAAGGCAAGAAAGAATTTCACTGTAATTACTTGTAATTATGTGTAACAAACGTCTTGAATCTTCTAAAGCACTCTAAAAAAAGCATTCAAATGTAGGTGTGCAGGTTAAAAGTCGACTGCCTCTCTTCATCCTGCAGCTGTTCAGAGCTGTGCACTCTCACAGTTTCTCACAGCTTCTCTTCTATGGCACCGTTTCCATCTTGCTCAGTTGTCTCTATCTCACAGGCAGCAGAAGCTACACACACACACACACACACAGACTCATGGCACAGCTCCTGGTCTAGCACTGTGCCCGAGGACACTCGGACACACACTCAGGGATCAGAGGTTGAAGGAGTGACCTTCCTCCCAACAGCAGCAGGAAGTGAATGTGGGAAAAAAGTGAACGTTCAGAGAGTGGCCGTGACATACTTTCCTACCATTAGAGAAGCCTGAAGCACGGCCTTGGCCGTCCGACATTCCCCTCCACCTCTGTCCATCTAAAGCCAAACCTGAGCGTGCAAGGCCCAGGAACTATTAACTAAAAGGAAATGAAGGGAACACGTGGTCGCAGGCACACGGAGAGCGAGCTCCTGTTAGTGGCGTGTAACAACGTTAGATGATGAAAAGGACGTGTTCACCTTCACCAAAGTCAAACAGGGAACAAACCACTCTGATGCAAATGTGCTGGAAGCTTCAGGCACACTCACATGTGCACACACACACACACACACACACACACACACACACACACAGCACATGAAAGCTGGTGTGTAAACCCACACTGCAGCAGAGGCAGCCGCGCTGCATCATCTTTCTCTGAATGTCGTCAGCTGCATAGTGAGGGATGTGAGGAGGAGGAGGAGGGGTGGGGGGGGTGGAGGAAGAGGGGGTGAGTGATGTAGCGGCTGTCAGGGACGTCCACGTTGCATCCCATCTCTCTCCGGTGTCCAATGAGGCCGTAACAGGAGGAAATGTAGGATTTATCCATGTCCTGTCAGAGGAGGCTCGGCCTGAGAAAGCCGGAGCTCGTAACTCATTCCTGGATGCCATTCACTCATTCACTCACTCATTCATTCATCAGGAGGACGAGGACACTCGGTCAGAGATGAGCAGAGAAAAGGCAGTAATAGGAAGAGTGTGTGTCCGCGCGTGTGTGTGTGTGGGCGTCTTGTGCATACAGGTGGAGTTAAGCCTTGTGTATGAATGTAAACAGATGTGAGAGGAAATGAAAAATGGGAGCGAGCAAGAGAGAAGGAAATCCTGACAGAGTTCTGAGAGGGTTTTTATTATCTCCTTCTCATCTGCCCTCTGTAAGATGTCAAAGCCACGCTGACGATGAAAGGAATGAACTCCTGCATCAATATATGTGGAGGAGGGAGGGAGGAGAGGGGGAGGAGGGAGGGAGGGAGAGAGAGAGAGAGAGGATGTCTCTGTGTTTGACATGCCTACAAATTTGGTTTTTCCTAACCCGCAACATCAAACATCTTATCTCCCTCGAGATGACTGAAGACTGCGTTCTTCTCATGGATTAACCCCTGCCCCTGGTTGGATAAAGGGCACACACACACACCCACACACACACAGTGCTCCGCACACACCTGTCTGAGGTCGCGTGTCATCCCAGCGGGGAGGCCTTTCAGACAGTGACCCGTCAGTGACGTGTTTGGATATCTGCTCGACTTTCCATCAGAGTTCAAAGTGAGCGGTGACTCGCGATTAAGGCGGCAACGATTTCAAATAGGAAATGTGATTTCTCTCTTTGAGCCCAATTGGAACTGACAAAGACGAAGGGAAGAAAGAAAGAGGAAGACAAAGAGAAAATAAAGAAAGAAATGATAAAAAGATGGCTGTGGACGCAGCCCGAGTTTAGTCCTTAATGTTCCTTTAATAGAGACTGTCGCCTCCTGTAACAATCAGCTCACTTTGCTCACACTCCTCTTTCATTAACGCATGTAAAAGGTGCCAATATTCATTTAATTGTGCTTTTTATGTAGCTGTGGCATCAATAAAACCAGGCAACAACACATGTGAGTCACAGATTTGTTCTTCATCAGAGATTCAGACCAGGGTGATGAAAGCTGTTGTTCTGCCACCATGTGTGACTGGTGCGTTAACATGTCTGGAACACACAGGATGAACCTTCGGTCAGGTTCTCACAGTAAACATTGTTATAAAGTGGTTGTGAGCGTCTACAAATAGATATCTCACAGATATCTCAACCTAATTACACTGTAACCCTGAATAGAGCCTAACAAGTGTTGTCTAATGCAGCTCATTGTGCGTCTGAGGGCCATTGTTGTCCAGAACTATTAAAAACATGTCACCGGCTCCACGGCTACACAGAATCACTGTTTACTACTGCTGGAGAAACATTTGCTGAGAAGTTTTAGGAGGAATAATGGCAGTAAGTCTTCAGTTAAGTGTAAGCAAGAGGAGCCGATGGAGGCAGGCAGGCGGGGAATCAACACCAAATACATAAAGACAAGATGTCAGCAGTCCTTGTTCTGAAATGTGATCAAGAGCTCGAGATCAAATTATTCTAAGAACACAACTCAGTCGTTCATTACCATCATCAAAGGACGTCCTTGTAGCTCCACCGCGGGAGGTTGTAACATGTTAGAAACTATTGATTGTTAATTATGAAAGACCAAAAGGGAGTGCATGAAAGCTTGGGAAACAAAGACGACTTCTTTACTTTGGAAAAGATGAAAATATGCTGTAGAAATACGTTTTCCAGCATTAGGAGGAAAGCGAAGAGAAAACACATTTCGAGACAAAGATAAAAGTCATACTTAAAGTTTTATCGCTAAGTTCTGGTGTATGTGAGGGTGCTGGCAGCTACGGTATTGTGCGGGTTTGTGCTTTTTGAGACTGACCAACACAAGCTGTTTGAAGCTAGTGGTGCTGCAATTAGCCTCCAATGAGTTAATGCAGGAGGATGTAACAGAGAAGATAATAAAGAGCAGGGAGGAACAAAGGACTGGGAGGGAGAGAGATAAATGTGTGGTTGGGAGACAATGGAAGAGGAGGATCAAAGATAGGAACAAAGCTGGGAACAGGGATAGAAAAAAGAAAAAAAAGGGGAAAAGAGCGATAAGAGGAGTAAAGAGGACAATCGTGCCTGCTCTCTTGTTGGTGTGTGTTCTGTCTGTTTTGGCAGAGTGTGAGGCAGTTTTGTGTAAAAGCCTCAGGGAGGTGATGCACAATGGCACACTTACAAGTGAAAGAGTGTGTGTGTGCATGTGTGCCTGTGTGTGTGCGTGTGTGTGTGTGTGTGTGTGCAGGACTGTGGGCAGCCCTGGCAGCAGCGTGGGAGTCCAGCGCTGTGCCCTGTTTATAACCTGTCAGACAGACACTAATCCACCCCAGCAGCTCCCAGGTGACCAATGGGCTCGCTGCCCCGGCCAGTGACAGGCCGCGAGGCGTAGCGACCCCCGCTGACCTCCACACACACACACACACACACACACACACACACACACACACACACACAACAAACACAACAAAGCCTGTGATGGAGCCTGCTGGGCGGTACAGTCTCCACCCTGGCTGGAGTACAGTGCACCACGCAGCCCGATCAATACTTCAATCAGCTTGAGGCCAGGAGTAGAGGGAGGAGGAGGAGGAGGAGGAGGAGGAGGAGGAGGAGGAGGAGGAGGGTGGGGGCAGTACCTGCTGGCGTAGTGCTCGATCCTGCTGTGAGTGTCTGCGTGGGGCAGCTTGGGCGAGGAGCACGGCCTGGGAACAGACAGACAGACGCCACCGTCAGAGGGAGAAGAAGAAGCCAGCAGGTGTTTCTTCCTGATCAGAGCTCAGACAGTGAGACTGGAGAACATGAGCAAAGCTCCTAACATGCTACACCTCCCCATCAATATCAGCCATGAGGAAAAAGTAACCAGATGAAGAATGTAGGCACAGATATAACCATATATATAGACACATATACACACATGTACCAGAAATACACATATGTACACACATATTTATTCTCACATTAATACCTTTTCACACACATTTAAATGTATGCTAATCCAGAAGAAGAAAAGAAAGCAGAACCTAAACAAAGAACTAATGAATGAATAAATATAACTAATAGATTGATAAACTATAGGTAAGTAAAGCCCTTGCTATTAAAGAGCCTTATGAATTTGCTCTACCTGTAATAGCTGAATAGCTACAGGATGTATTATGTGTAAAGTTATTACAAACTACAGCGATCAGTCACCCCTTGAATTGCACTCGAGCATTTCTCTTTCATACTTTGCTGTTAATGTATAGAAAAAGACCTTGTTGCTTGTTATGGACTGTGACATCCGTGGTATATGAACGTGTCTTTGCAGAGGAGCGTGGACATCGGTGACTCTCCTCCCTGTTTTGTCTCTGCTCTGAAGTGAGCGGCTCGTCCTTCTGCGCTCCCCGTCTCTGCTATCGCTGGTATTTATCTCCTGAGCCCTTCTGAGTTAAACTCCCTCTCATTCATCTGCTCCTTTTAAAGTGGGAACAAGGACGTCACCGTCTTCATTGTTCCCTTTAGTCGGAGCTGAACTGGCAGAGGAAGCTTTCAGGTTTCGGGGCTTTCGGTTTCTCTAATGCGTGGAACAATGTACAATCTGCTCTTCAACTTTGCAGCATTGTTCCATTCACTGAACTTAAGGCGCTGGTGTGACAGTCTCAGACTCCAGGCTTGTGTTTTCCTGTGTCTGACTCCTCTGCTGTGACTGTGTTGCTGCTCTGGTAAATACATAAATAAATGATACAGAAATAAATAATCCAAACAATTCTCAGCCGCGACCCTTGTGACCCTTTCTCTTTTCCGCCCTATACTGTTGTAATCTCTGTAATTTTTCATGCCCGTGCTCATGTTAGAGTAGATTAGCTTTAATAATCCAACCACATGTAAAATTCACGTTTGTCAGCAGCAGAACAGCCACTGTATAGAGACAGAAAACAGCCAGTGAGTTGCCATGCTTTTCCTTCCTACCTGTAACACTCATGTTTGAAAACCTCATTCGTTTATATGATAAATACTGATGAGTACTACTTTATACTGTTAATGTGCAGCTGACAAACAGGCACATTTCCCCACAGAGGAATAATAAAGTAATCTAATAAAGTAATCGACAACCATGTCAATTATTCTATTAATTGTTTCGAGCATTTCCCAAAACAATGTTGTGAATGAGTGAAATTCTCTGATCTCAGCTTCTTAAATCTGAGTATTTTCACGTTCTTTAGTCTTTAGTGATAGAGGATAGAGGACCTCATCTTGGCCTTTGTGAAACTGGCTTTAAGATCATTTTAGACTCAATAGATTAATCAGTGATTAAAAACAATGGTTGCCATGCTGAACACCACTCTGCTCACTGATCATAATGTGGTTCTGCAGTGACCGTCGTCTGTGGTGGGGATGGAGAAAGCTGCTGGACCCCTCCTGGAGGAGCATCCTTCCTGGGGCAGACAGCCTAGATAACGGTCTCCTGACGCCTCACTGATCCTCTTCAGCTCTGTTTGCCTCTGTCTCGACAGCTGGTGAGCAAACCGTTAACTTCCTACCGCTGCTCCTCAAAACAAAGGTCACGTCTGATGAGATTTTCTGGTTACTTATCCCTCATCATTTCATTTAAATCAGCACATCAGGCCCATCTTTTCATTTCGCTCCACCTCCTCAATGCCACGACTGAACCGTGGACCTCGACGCAGAACGTTTCCCTGGTGCTTCCGAGACATTTTGATGGATTTCTTGATGCTTTTATTTCTCTCTCTCTCTCTCTCTCTCTCTCTCTCTCTCTCTCTCTCTCTCTCTCTCTCTCTCTCTCTGTATATATATAGATGTGTGTGTAAGGGGAAGCTATTAGCAGAGCACAGGCGATTTAAATGTCTGGGCTGCTGCTTCTTCTTCTTCTTCTTGTTCCTGTGACGATGCTTTATGTCGCAGCGCTGCGCCTCATTAAAAGACGGATACTGTGACCCTGCGCTCCAGGTCTCCTCACTCCACATCTTGTCTGGTTCAGGCACCTTCACACCTTGTTCTAGAGGCAAACTCAGCCCAACAAGCACTTTACTTTAGGACTTTTTGAGGTGTTAGATTTGTGAAATCGACTGGGACACAAAGCGCTTTTCTTCTTAAACAACCTTGCAGATTTGTCCTAAAACTCAAGGTTGTGAAAGTTCTGAAATCGTAATTCCTTCTTTTTAAACAGACTTTCCTGTTGAGAGAGTTTCTGGTTTAGCTAAATAAATTAGTACGTGTAACATGACGGGGCTTAATTAGTACAATTAATGAACCTTAAGATCTTCAGACTAGCATGAGTTTTAATTTCTTTTTTATGTCATGTCCCTTCTTGGTAATGAGGGAATATCTTTCCAGTTTATTCTTTTTAAAGGTTATTATGTGTATACGGTTGAGGACGATTTACATTCAGAGCTAATCTTTGTTTCACTTTTGGTTTCCAGAGAAAACCCGGAGGCTGAGTAAAACTCTCTTCATACCTCGGCTGCACTTGACAACACAATGAGCAGCGTCACTGGAATAACAACATATTGTAATACGACTCTGATGTGACATAATCCCACATTTGCTCTTCCTCTCACGTCGGGCCTCCTCTGCTGCAGGCGGAGCTCTGCTGCCAGCCGCTGGAAGGATTCATGTCCGGGGTCGGGGACGGTGACACCATCAGCCAAAACACGCACCCACAATCATGCCAAATCTGCCCGGCTGCCATCATAGCCCCGAGCTCTGCTTCCTGATGATCTCATGGATTTTGTTTTGTTTGTTTTTTTGTTTTTTTTACCCCCCCCCCCCCCCCCCCCCCCCATCTCCCCATCCTCCCCCCTTTTGGGTGAGAGTCAGCGGAGTGCACCCAGAGTGAGATGCAGCTGAAGACCACGGCAGCAACATTATGTTAATTCCCAGCGCTGAGCTGTCCCTTTAACCCGGCTCAGAGAGTGGAAGGGACAGGACGTCGACAGGGCATGATAATTAGCAGCGAAGGTGACAGGGAGGCAGAGCAGCAGACTGATGTGTGTGTGTGTGTGTGTGTGTGTGTGTGTGTGTGTGTGTGCTTGTGTGTGTGTGTGTGTGAGACTCACGTCTCCGAGCTCTCAGCCTCCAGCACAGATTGCACCGGCAGGTAACCTCTCTGAGGGTGTTTGGTGAAGTACTGCTTCGATCTGAACTTATTCTTCAGGGTCTTGGCAAAGTCCCGCATCTTTTCTCCAGAGGTTGTCTGCAGTGTGTGAGTTAGGAGGAGGAGGAGGAGGAGGAGGAGGAGGAGGAGAGGAGGAGAGGAAGAGGAAGCAGATGAGACAAATTACACCGTTTAAGAATTCTTGAAAACGTTGCCTTTCTCCAAAATGACCTCGGCTGAAATTTGCCCACTCTGTCTCTGCGCTGGTTTGTCTAGTTCTGACTGGAGAAGATGAACTTTTATTTTTCTTCTCCCTCTCTCTCCTCCTTCTCCTCCCTTCTGCTACCCCTCTCCTCTACCTCTCAGGCTTGGATCTCTATTTCCTGCTCTTTCCGTCATAGTGCAAACCTACGGGGCGCCTGCTCCCCTCGTCTCGTTGAGAAACTGTTGCTGGCTGATATAAAATGTTATACGGCAGAGGGAGGAGAAGGAAAAAAACCCATTGTGCAGATGGCCTTTTGCCATAATTTTACAGCTCTGAATTGATTAGAGATTAGAATCTGGCACGGTCTCCGTGCACTGCAGCGACCGAGCTGCAGAGACTCGTCCACGTCAGAATTAACTGAACTGCGCAGACGGGCCGTGCGATCGCTTAAGACTCCGGCTTTATTGGGGTTTAGTCGACAGTGTGTGCTCCAAATAGCACTTTGTGCGAGCGCTATATGAGCCAGAGAGGGTGTTAGTGCTGAGTGGTGCTCAGTCTCTAGCCGCTATAGATCTGGGAGGCACACGTAACAGAGACAGATCTCACACTGGAAACCAGGCTAATCTATGTCTGACAGCAGGAATATGGAGATAGAAGCACTATTTTTTTTTTAGTACAGTGCAGCTGGGTTTTATCTGTCCCTGGAGGATTGGGTTTCATTTATTTATTTATTTGTGCAGTTTAAGTGCTTGGTAATGTTTGTCTTACCGGGGTGTAGTACTCCATGATGGGGTAGTGCAGCTTCTTCCCCTTGGTTGTGCGGCCGGTTAGAAAACATGTCTGGCAGATGTCCACATTGAACTGCTTCAGACTGCGATACCTGTCAAGATCAATACAACACAGAGGCTGAACTGATGTTTGCAAGAGGACTTGGCAGCGCTCTGTGGGTGCGCGCGTGTGGATGCCTGCAGAATAAAAACAGGAGGCTGGTATATGTCTGAGTGCTGGATCTATACGGATGCCTCGTTCCCACTAATCCCTCTTCCCCAGACGGGAATGTGCTCCATTAAAGCCTCCCGTGATTAGTAATTATAGGTAATAAATAATGGACTGTTCGCAGCCATGTTCTCTCTGATAAATGCACAAAAAGCAGATAAAAGACACTGGACTTAATATTTAAACATCATGCTCGTTACATGCATGCGTGATGTTGGTATAAGCCACAGATGTTTGCTGTGCTGCTCGTTAGGAGGATGGAGAGGATTGCGTAATAACCATAGCTGCGGTTTCACAGGCTCATTTATTGCTGCTGCTCCTTTTTATTATCACTCATAATATTGTCTTTTTCTTTCTCTCTTCCACAAGCTGCAGTCGAACAAACAGTGATTCTCACATGAACTAAAAATACAAGCACAACAGCATAAATAGTCAGTATGTGTTTCTCATTGTCTAAATCTATATATCGACACATTATCGTACACGTTCTGTACCCAACGGTGTCTATCTCAGGGAAAACACCCTGGACGGTCTCCAGTCCATACGCACACACACACACACACACACACACACACACACAATTCACTCGCACACCTAGGGGCACTTAAGAGTCTCCAATCAACCTAAACAAAAACAAAATGTTCCATTATCATTCATCTCGTTACGCATTTTGTCTTCCCTCAACAAGCTGCAGTCTCCTGGGCAGTGATTCATACATGTCATGAAAACACAATGCTCACAAATAAATCCATGCAACTACAATTCTATCACTTTTATATTGTTTCCATACACAATTTAATGTGACTTATGTGTGCATATGTAACCCTTAAGTGGAGTTTTCACATTCATTATTTGTACTTTTGCATCCACAGTTATCGGATGTCATGCATGTGTGTGTGTGTGTGTGTGTTGTGCACGCACCTGAAGCCCTTGATGGGACACTGTTTGCAGACGTAGCATTTGGCCTGGTGCTTGGTGGACTCTGCAGCCGTCACCCGGTGCAGGACGGGCAGCCAGACCATGGACTGGGGCTCCAGACTCATCCACTCCAGGAAGTGAGACACCTCGATGGCAGGTTTCCCCGGGGCCTGAGAGAAAGGGAAAGGAGAAGGGGAGGCAGGAGGAGAAGAAGTGCCGGAGACTGTAAACAATCCAAATATAGTCCAGCAGCCAGGCAGGTACATAAAGTAATGAGAGGAGAAGGAGTGCTTCCTCTCCAAAGGTGGATCAGCGGTGAGCCGCTGCTGGAGAAGACGAGAATAAAAGAGAATACAAAAGGGAAGAGAAGGCAAGAGAGGCCGAAAGAAGATGTAATACACTGTGGGATATATCCCTGCTTTCATGTCACTACTTGAATAATTATAAAGCACAAACAGACGGAAATTATGCGCCTGTGCGCGTACTGTACACACGTCGGAGTGTCTGCACAGTCACCTTCTTGAGAAAATCCAGAAAGTGGGATGAAAAAAAAAAAAAAAACGGAAGTCACCTTAATAAAAGAATGACTCACCAAGCGCTGAAAATCCGTGATGTGCTAAATTCTCATTAAGTCTGCATCAGAGATGCATTAAGAGGCTGATTTCCCTGGGGCTTCCTCCACCGCTCAAGCAAAGTAGCATAATAAATGTGTGTGTGTGTGTGTGTGTGTGTGTGTGTGTGTGTGTGTGTCACAGAGGTGCACAGTCTCCCAGGGACAAAGGAGCTCCTCCCAGGTAGCAGAGCAGCCAGCGCTCCTCCGAGGGGGAGGTCAGACAGCCGCTCCTCGCATGCTGAACACCTGGAGAGCAGCGCCGCACCTGAACGCAGCACGCCCAGCAGATGGGATGCTTCCAACGTGACCAGGAGCAAGCAGGGATAAACATCCCGTCTCCAGCCAGAGCTCTGCACTGTCCGCACCATATATATATGTATCTCTATTAACCTTCAGGTGTTTGTGAATGTGGGGAGCAATCCGTCCTGAAGCTCTGAAAACATCTACTCCTGGAGTCACTCCTCCAGGTGGAGTTGACCTAACAACCTCGGCGCAGACCGGCACGCTCAGCAAAATTCATCCCGCCTCACTCTGCATATTTTCCCTGCAGCTCTGCCAGTAAACAGGCCACACACACACACACACACACATTTCTGCTAAGTAATGTCACTCATTTCCAAGCCAAGCGACAAACTGGCAGACGGGTCACCCCGGCTGATCTGTATTACATGGGTATTTCATCTGCGACTAAATAGTCTGACATGGAGCAAATGGGGGAAGGAATTGATTACGAGTAGCTGGAGCTGATAGGATGGAGACGAGGGGATTAGGAGGCGCTCTATCGAGCAGAATTCCTCACAAAAAAAAGCAGTTTGTGGCTCGGAGCAGAACACCCGAGCCACGATCCGCCGGATCGATGTTGCAGATAGTTCCTGCAACTCTTCAGGCAACTTCCCCATTTAAAGTTCGTAGCCTCCACCGTCTACGTTGAGCGAGCTGCATCGTGCATTATCTCCCACTGAGTCGAACATTAAAAGGAATGCAATGCAATATTTATGTGTTGTAATGTTTGCGAGGGGAGTGGTGTGTGTGTGTGTGTGTGTGTGTGTGTGTGTGTGTGTGTGTGTGTGGTGCAGCTTCAGGTAGAATAATTATGACTTCTTCATTTCCTGGGACGATGCATTTAGCTCGGTCCCTCCTCGGAGAGACAGCGTCCGACTGTGCTGATGTCGGGGAACCACAATGGGCCCGGCTCGGCTCCAGCTTCCTGGTGTGACATCATCATTTTTTCATACTCCTGCTTTTGATGGAAAGTTTCCAAAGACATCGGTTTGATTTGGCCATTAATGTTTTAAAGCGTCAGCCTTAAAAATTCTGTTTCTGTATATGTAATACCGTCTCGGCATGAGGCCGCTTATTATTTTCCAGTAAGCAACAGATTAGCGGGTCTGCTGCTCTGGAGCGGCGTCATCCAGAGCTTTTCACTAAAGTTGATTTCAGATTCCTCATGGTTGCAGCGAATACCTTCCCATGCTTTTAGGATTTCTAGGATCAAGTTGAAGATTTTAACCTTTGTTTTTAAATCGCCCACTCAGGCTCAAGGCTGTGAAACTGCATATTATTGTGCATATTATTATGCTTTTCACTTAGAGTCTTTCTTTTATAGCCGACTGCTGTTGTTTTGACTGTACTTGTGTTAAGTTTAGTTGGAATCAAACAGAATATTCCTTTAATGGTCAGTTAAAAGTAAAAAAGAAAAAGTGCTCACTAGGAATAACTAAAAAGTAACATAAATTATAGACAAAAACAGATAAACAGATATGAAAATCAGTGGCTGAGTGAGTGAGTGAATGAATGAAAGTTTCTGCATGTTTTGGCTCTTTCAGAGTTTGTTATGTGTGTGGTGGATGATTTCCATCCTGTCATTCACAAATCTTTGAAACAGTTGAAAAAGTTAGCGGCTGTATCACCATGTGACCCTGATATCTGAGACGATTTCACTCCTTGAGACTCTGCACCCACATTTAAGACTTTGTCTTCATCTTACCTGCCATTATTGCTTTTGGTAGAAAAACTTATCAAATGAAGAATTTTCTTGACTCGAGGCTGACAAGCACACACACACACACACACACACACACTTTGAACTACAACCCATGCCCAGAGTTTCTCTTTTCCACTTTTTCCTCTGTTTTTCCTTCCTGAGCTGACAGGTGGGGTGTGATTCTGCTTCCCCCGATCTCATGAGGGATGCAGCTTGCAGAATTTAAGAATTTAAACAATACGTTTTAGTGGGTGTTGTTCCTGGAGCTGCTTGAATAATGATGCATGTATGGACTGGTAATGTAATCTAAGCAGTATCTCGTGGATGACTTCCCCCTCTGGCTGAAATATAAAAGTGAGAATTATTTTCTTTAAGAGCTTTATAAGTGACTAACAGCACTTTTATGGAGGATTTACATGTGTCGGTCGGAGAAGAAGAAGAACTTAACAGCAGCCTGTTTGAGTTTTGAGACTAAAATAGACCTGAATTAATCTAATCGGGTCAGCCGGGGTAAAGCCAAGTCACAAAATATTCCAGACAGATGATTTCATCAGATCTTATTGTTCATGGCGTGCGCACGCACCGCTGCTCACCACTGCTCTGTGTGTGTGTGTGTGTGTGTGTGTGTGTGTGTGTGTGTGTGTGTGTGTGTGTGTGTGTGTGTGTGTGTGTGTGTGTGTGCCCTCACCACGCGGAAGCAGCTGCGGACGCTGGGCTCCACGTTGCTGCCCCCGAAGGCGGCCACTTCTCCCAGCTGGCGGGGGATCTGGATGGCCTCGTGCAGCAGCAGGCTGAGGTGGCGCTGGTCGGTCAGACCGCCGGGGCCGGACACCTGACGGAACAGATCTGCAGCACACACAGTCAGGACCAGGAACCGGTCTGGACCCAGCTTCACACAAACCTCTACCGAGCCTCAGTGGGGAGCGTCCTCTGTCTGAGGCATGACGGTGTAGTGTGGGAGCTGCACCACCACTACCACACCTGGACTATAGCTGCAGACCCCACCCAGACACCTATCAGCCCATCCTTTCCTCCATAGACAGTTGCTCATGCTGGAATACTTGCAATATATTTATATCTATACTAGTCACTTTAAAAGTATTAATCTGCACTACTACCTAGCATTCTACTCTCATTTTTCACTTCTATTTATTTGTATTTTTCTTTTCTTATATTTATATTTGTGTTGTGCCTCAAACCAAGTGCTGCTCAACAAAATGTAGTTGTGCCTTGCACAGTGACAATGAAACAGGTTCCAGATTCTTGATTTTTAAGGCGGCGGTGGTGCAGCCGCTAATCCGATTGTGAGCGTACACAGAAATAGCCGCCCGCTCGAATCAGCTGATCTAAGCATTGGTATTTATGTTCATAGTTTGCAGCGTTTCAAAATGTAAATGCAGACAGAGCAGGGCGCGTGCAAATTAAAATATGCGTCATTAAAATGTAAATTTCAAAGGAGAGGATTCAAAGTTGAGGGAAGAGTAAAAGCATAAGTTCACATAAATGCTGCCACACGTCTACTTTTTTAAAATTATTTAGCTATTTTTCAACATTGAGCCTCGCGATCCCTCGGAGGCAGGTTTACCAAACCTAGTTTTGTGGAATAAAGCTCGCTCCAGTGACATATAGACAGAGACAGAATCGGTATTAGAGGCCCGGCTGGTCCGCTGTGAGATGAAAGAGCTGCATAAGTGGAGTCTTGTCAGGTTCTGAATGAGGCCTTTACCGAGCAGGCTGGGACTCCGGCTGTCACTGAGGAGATGAATGCTGACAGGCGTGTGAGGGTGCTGCACAATGCCAGTATAATCATCCCATGCCCCCCACCACTCCCCATGCCCCCCCGCCACCTCCACCCCATCTCTGTGCACTTATTCAACCCCGGTCGACATCACAGGCTTTACACCTGCATGTCAAACATCCTTTTATATATAGTTCTCACAGCCAGAGCTGAGGTATGTTTGACATTTGCAATGTTCCCATTAAGCTGTTTGATAGAGATGGGTTTTTTTTGGGGGGGGGCTTGTTTTAGGAAGCCTGTTACATTTTAACCATGCAGCCAGACATGATGCAAACCTTGCACTGAGATAATGCTATTCCTGGAGTTGGCGGCACAAGAAACCACTATCAAACTATCCAAACTGTGCAGATTCAGAACTGTGTTTCTAGTACTTACTACTTCACAGCTTCATTAATCAAACTGGGATTATGCTTTTATGTGTATAGTTTCAACTGTAACTACACTGTAAACCTCATCAGTTTTTTTTTTTAAGCAGAGTAACTTTTGGCAAACTTTTCAAATAGTCGCCACCTTTCAGCTCGTGGATCCATTTGAGATTCTGTGTCAGAAAGTTTGCCACTGAGTTTTAAACTAATTCTGATGAGCACATGCCTTTAAGTCGCTAGGCACAAAAAAAAGATATCATTAATAAGTAGAAACATGCACCATCTGCAGCTCCGTGCGGGTTGAAGCAAACGCTTCACATTTATTTGCAAATATTTATTCCAGTGGCGTTTGGAGTTTGGCATAAATGGGATCAGGGGCGGATTGACAGCCTGTTAGGGCCACCACGGTTCTACCTGAACCCTGAAAACGAGGGCTGCCGCTCCCCGGGGAACACTCCAACCAAGGCAAATCTGTTAACTCTCACTTTTTAAGAGCTGACACAGATGGCATGCCAAGCATGAATAATCCTGGCACGGACTGGGCCCGCGATGTCTCCGATCCTGTATCAACAAGCTGTCCCAGGTCCAACCGTCATCGGTCCAAATGCTCACTCTCCATTTTACCTACGTTTACAGGACGACTCGTAAAACCGAGGTTACAATAGAACAGTAAAAACATATCTCAGACCGGAGCGGCACCGCAATAAAATATTACGACGTAATTTATAACTGAAAAAAAAGGGGGGAAGGGAGCGACTTGGCTGTTTGACTCGAGAAGAAAAATGGGAGTGTGAGCCGCAGTGTGTGTGTGTGTGTGTGTGTGTGTGTGTGTGTGTGTATGAATGCCGTCTTTGGCAAGCAATCCTTTTAAAGCCCCCTGGTGTACTTTGTAGAAGTAAAGAAAGCTTTCTGCATTATGGAACCGGAGTCATTTCCTCCATTAGACTAAGTGGATGTCTTTATGTAATACTGGCAATCAGGGCCGTTTTGTTTTGGCTCATTGTTTGCAGCTGAGGGGGTGCATTAGACACACGCACACGCATTTCCACTCACATTTGTACTTCTCTTGGACGTCCGCGTTGCACAGGCTCACCAATCCCATCTTGAAGCTCAGAACTCGCATTTTGCCATTCCGGGCGCTGGCGAGAAAGACAGAGAAAGGATGGAGAAAAAAAGAGAGAGTTCGAGGTTAGAAATTTGGAACGGCGAATTACCTCAGATCACAGTGTATTGTGTCGTGATAATACAGTCGTACATTGGCTGAGTCCTGCTGGGAGGGACAAAGTGCAGAGGAATTACTTGGGTCACGGCAGTACAGTGCAGGTCAGTGCAAGAGTGTGAAATTGGATTAGAGCACATCCAGAGTAACTGAAGGCACCAAGGGGACTTGATGAAGTGTTGTGTCCACGATTTTATGCCCAGAAGAGCAGTAATGAGCTCACACACACACACACGCACCACAATGTCACTCACAGTACAGTCAAATAAATGCATGCACACTGCATTAACACACACACACACACACACACACATTTCCAGCATTCGTGAGGATCAGTGGTGCAGTCCCCGGCTGAATACTGTACATTATCTGATCACTGGTCCGAGGCAAATCCAGTGAGATGGAGCGTTTTCTAGGTGGCCCAGAACACTTTAAAACCACTATTTATCTTTGTTGCAGAAGTTATGACACATTATGTCATCACAAATGGCTCAGATGCCGATTTAAAAACCACTTTAGATTGGTTTCATGCTTTTCTGACTTTACATTCCTCACTAAACAACTTCCCTGTGAACTATGTAGTAACCAATGCTGCCATTCACAGTCTCTTAAGTGATTTAGAAGTGTAGCTGTCTGTATCAGAAATGAATGCAAGAAGCCAGAAGTTGTAATGTTTTTCTGCCTGCTGTGCTTCTTTGGCCAGGACTAGACCGTCGTTATTCAACAAAGCCAAGGTAAAGGTGTGTGTTTCTTTTTCCATTCTCAGTCTCCTTTGAAGGAGCATTTCTTTCATTCCCCCATTATAACGGTTTGTGGAGGAGCTACTGCGTGAGGACTGGGACCGAGAGCCAGCAGAACAAGATTCAGCAGGTCTGGTGCCAACACGAGGAGTCCAGTCAGAGCTGAGCAGCACTGGCAGAAACACACAGTCTTATTGGATTAACATTTGAGTCGTCAAATAAGAAACCAGGAACACTACATTCATCAGAGAATACAGATCGTTAGAGTAGAAAACCAAAGAGTGGCTTTAATTTCCTCAAACTGGATGTTGCTCACAAAGGGACCCTAAAACCATGAAGAAAGCGACCAGTTTGTCTCCTTTTTAAATTGAATTGAGAACATGAGTCTTGCATCCAAACGATGCGTGGAGACTGACTCGAGTCTTTAGCCTAATTAACTGTGGTCCAGAGGAGCTGGGGGGTGGGGGGGTGGGAGGGGGGGTGGGGGGCTGGGGAGGAGTGGGGGGGACGTGGGGGGGGCACATGTGGACGAGTGGCTGTCAGCACCTCTCACACATGCTCGCATGCCATCTTCAATATGCACCCCAGCGCTGCTCCTGGGGGGACGTGTCACTGCCGCACACTCTGATCATGTGACACGCCTCTGGAGGACACACACACACACACACACACACACACACACACACACACACACACACACACATCACTGTGTCACACTCTCCCTGGCAGCAGCACACGCACTAACGCGGACACACAAACACACTTCATTCAGATTCACAGAGCTATTTATTGGAAAACAGAAAGCAATTACTGAAATTTATGCGCAGGGTAAAGTCTCTGATTGTCTCTCATTAGCGGCGAGTAGTTAAGCGCCGGCGTCTGAATTTACAGCACTGGTGGGGTTATTCCTGTAACTCTGTGTCTGCGCTCCGTGTTTTACTCTGCGGAGACACAGGCGGCTGTGAAGAACAGGATTTGTTTGTGCCGCCTCTCAGAAGAGATGATTGACCTTCTGCCTGGACTTTCTCGCTCAAGATTTAGCCTCTTACTGGTGTCGGGACGAGGAGCTATCGAACCAGTAACAGTCAGGGACAGACAGGACGAGGGCTGTTGGGAAGGAAATGGAGGTGTGCGTGTGTGTGTGTGTGTGTGTGTGGTGTGTGTGTGTGTGTGTGTGTGTGTGCAGTGTGCTTTTACCTACAGCTCAGATATTTTTGACGTCATGGCGTATTCAAGCCAACGAGTCCAACATGAAAGGTTTTAAACCCGCTGAGACTTGCATGCGGCCCTGCAGCGTTTCCTATACCAGAATCTTTAATGGAGCTTTAAGTAAGACGCGCTGTACTCCCAAAATAAAAGAGATATTTCTGAAATTTCGATATAAAGTGCAAATGCAACTTGCAGGTGTTTCTATTGAGCCGTGTCTTTTGTAAAGCCTGTTCCAGTGGCATCACATAATTTTCGATCTGATCCAACAATAAAGTTAACTCTAACTCTCTAACTCTAACAAGACTTTGAAGAAGATGAAAGTCAAACATTTTGTGTTCCCCTGGTTTATCAATGGTTCAGTCACGACCATTTTGATTGAACTGAGCTGGTCCTGTGACGTGTAAATGCGTAAAATGTGTTTCCCATCACACTTCTGTGATAAATGTCTGAAAAACTACCTCAAAGCTATAGTTTTTGTGATATTTGAGAGCAGTGCTTCATCTGTCATGTTAATCGTATTTTGTAAGTAGCAACGAATCACAACAGATGTATAGTGATTTTTTCCAATACACCGGAGAGGTTCTTTGACATTTAGGTGTTTCCATTCACAGGTTTTTGTTGCATTATTTAGGGTTTGAGCATTTCTAGGGGCCATGGGAACACGGCTACAATCATCTCTGGCACTACAAACTGGAGTTGGAGGCTAAATATCAGACAAGAAGAAAATGGGTTTAAGCAGAGAAGTTCACGTTGCAGATTTACAACATCAGACATATTTAGATAAACAAACACGAGCTGAAACACTTATGTAGATGATCTCTTTCTGAATAAACCTGTATAATCCGAGGTTCAGGTACTGATAGACGGCACTGTGAAGTGTCGCTGTAGTACAGAGCTTTATCAGCGTCGCATGACAGGAAGGAGTGAATTATTCAAAGGAGCGCCGCTGCACAGATTTACTGCCGTCAAAGAAAAAGGATCCAAACTGATGCAGTAGAACCAACAACGTGGGCTGTTTTTACTTTTGCTCCCATGCATTCAAAGGCCGGAGCATGTTACCCATGATGCCTCTCTGCTGAAGCTACACAGGCCGGGGTTGTTGTAACGTGGCCTCAAGCAGAGATGAGGAGCAGGCTGCAGAGGTCTGAGCTTCTCTCTTTATAACTCCTCAACACTGTTTTTTTGTTTGTTTGTTTGTTTGTTAGCTTGCAGAGTTATGAACAATTTATTTCTCTGGAGCAACAAAGCGTTTTATACCGATTTTTCTTTTTTTTTTTGCAGTAGTTTTCCCCATGACCTGTAAACAGACTCTGATGTCTAAAATCGGCACAATTCCCTTCTAAGTAACCATCCACAGTCCAGGTCAGCAGAGGCTGAGACTGGAGCAGCAGCAATAAGCTTTTATCTCTCCACGCTGGATTTCTGATCTGCTACATGTGCAGACTGTATGTTTCCACAACATCTAGGAAAATCATCACTGAGGCAAACTGCACTCAGCTTAGGTCCATCACATTTGGTACAGACAGGTGCAGACACAGGGTTTTATATTTGGACTTAAAGTGATGTTTAACCTCCAATTTCTTAAAAAAAAAAGAAAAAAAAAGAAGATTGAAATCACTTGAAATAAGTTTGACCAAAGTTCAGCTTCATTAAAGTTGTGGAATATATGAATCAAATAATAGATGAATGTAGAAAACAAGTCTAAAATGAAATCGTTTCATTTTTGAGCATCAGGGTCATTCTATTCTCACCGAATGTGAAATAAATGAGGCCGAACAATGACTTCACATTACATCTCAAGCTTCAGAGAAGAAAATTAATCAATTCTAAGAAAGAAAAAGACTCATCTGCACAGAACAGTCAGATATGATAGTCAGACTTAATGAGTCCAGTCATGCGTGGACAAGTTGATGGACAAAGACTCAAGCGGGGACGCTCAGGGAGAGGCCATGGTGCTCTGTTATTTGGTATTAGGCTGCGAAAATGACAAAAATGACCGAAACATTAATAAAAACCAGAGGCTCAGATCTCAGAAGGTTAAAGAAGACCAAGAAAACAAATAGCTTCATGGAGCCCTTATTAGACACCATATCAGCTCTTTGTGGGCGTTGGCCGGACCGTTTCTTGAATGAACACTTTTCCCTCTTCTTCGCTCCCTACCTGTCGTAGACGTTGAGCAGCCAGTTGAGACACATGTCCACGCAGAGCGGGATGTTGACCAGCACGGACCTCTCCTCCTCCAGCCGCTCGTACAGAGCCGTCAGGCCGTGGATCATCTCCACCACGTCCATCACGTGCTCCCCCTGCTGCAGCTCCTGCTCCCGGAACACCTCCACCAGGCTGCTGAGCGCCACCAGATCCACTGGAACACACACACACACACACACACACGCACACACACACACACACATACGCACACACACACACACGCACACACACACACACACACACGCTCCGTGTCAAAACAACACGACTCATTTATTCAGCATCGCACACAGAAATGTTATTCAGAAAGTCTTTCAAACTAACTTACTGAACGTCTGAATGTACCGGATGTTATGCAGGGAAATTTGGAAATGCAGAAAAATATAGATGCAATGAGATTCACGCTCACACACACACACACAGACACACACACAAACACACACACACACACGGGCGAAGAGCAGGATCATCTTTCTCACCTCTGCAAATGAGAGCACGAGCGAAAGCAGTGCTTATTCACCCTTTTTGCCCACTTAAGCCTCACCAGATGTTTCAAGAGCAGTGACACAAATTTGATTTCACTCTAAACTAATTTGAAGGCCCATCCCTAGGAGTGGAGCTAAAAGCGTGTCCGCTGATGCCAGGTATAATTGGATAGCACGATAATGAGGGAGAACAGAGAGAGAGAGGAGATAGCGGGAG
Organism: Karalla daura; assembly: GCA_029224185.1. Taxonomy (NCBI): domain Eukaryota; kingdom Metazoa; phylum Chordata; class Actinopteri; order Chaetodontiformes; family Leiognathidae; genus Karalla; species Karalla daura. Next base: position 4,141,343 of record CM055195.1, read on the forward strand.
TGCTCCTCGGGGTTGGGGAGGGAACCACCTACCTAAAAAGGCATTTCTCATGGGCTCTTACACAGCACTGCTCAATCATTCACAAAGTGTGCAGGGGGAAAGAATGAGAGTTGTGTGGCGGCGGCGCCGGCTATCAAGGCAGCCCGGCAATTAAATTCTGTAACGATATCAACTGGTAGAGCAGAGGAGGGTGAGATAAGAGGAGCTGGGGAGAGGAAAAGAAACGAGGAGCTTTGCTGAAAGAGTTTTTTTTCACACTGGCCCGAGCATGCTGAGTTTTTATTACTGCAAGTCAGAACGTGGAGGAGAGATAAGGTGGCAGGAAGGAGGGAAAGAAAAGGGAGCAACTGTGCACGTGTGTGTGTGTGTATGTGTGTGTGTGTGTGTGTGTGTGTGTGTGTGTGTGTGTGTGTGTGTGAACATGAATAAAGAAAAGAGCGGAACCGGCCACATGCAGCGGCTAATATGGGCTCATCTGGAGCAAGCGGGGGTGCGGCACTGCAGGTGATGGAGGGAGAGCGACTGAGAGGACAAAACAGCCGATGTTTGATGTAGCAAAAAGGCATTGAGAGCAAATAATAATCTGCACTAGTTAGAGGAGGAGGTTTGAAGAGAGAGCATCGTGCCCTGAGTGGGGTCCAACCTGAGCTGTGACCCTGAAGAGGCGCAAATTCAAGTGTCAGCCATGTGTGGAAAACTAATTGCCTTCTTCTTCTTTGTGTGTGTGTGTGTGTGTGTGTGTGTGTGTGTGTGCGTGCGTGTGTGCATGCATGTGTGTGTGTGTGTGTGTGTGAGTCAAATTGACCAATTAATAGCTGTAATTACCTCGCACGTCAGCGATCCGGCGCCGTGATGAAATGAAAACGAGGAAGGAATCTGGCGCCTGAGTGGCTCTCGAGTTTATCAATACTTTTGATTTCTGCTTCTTTTTTTTCTTTTTTTTAAGTCAATAGCTGCGGCGAGCAGCTCGGGGGGGGGGGCATTCCACTGCCTTTTCAAGTTAGCGCCCGAGAGGAGCCACGATTTCTTCGACAAGTGAATAAAGAAATGTGCCGCGTCTAATCGCTAGATCTCATTCCCGAAGAGGGCTTGTCATAGTGTATTACTGATGCTGCGGGATAACAGTGTATCACTTAACCAGCCGTGCTCATCGCTGCAGACAGAAATACAGTCCAGGAAACGCTGGTACGTACGTCTCAGCGCCTTCTGAACGCGCCGCAGCTTCATCGCCGTCCTGTACGCCGAGAACTTGATGTTGTTCAGATCCGCTAATGGAGGCAGGGAGAAAGATAGAGAGAGAGAGAGAGAGAGAGAGAGAGAGAGAGAGAGAGAGAGAGAGAGATTAGGGTAAAATGAAAAGATGAGGGAGCACAAACCCATTCCACAGTGCTCCACCCCTGCCATCCAGGAATTAGACGTCACTATCTCCCCTCGTGTTTATCGCACCACTGCAGCACTCATTAGCAGGCTACTGTATTACTAATGTTATCAGTATATGTGCCAGTGCACATGTGTGCGTGTTATATGTGTGTATAAGTGTGTGTGTGTGTGTATCTTCCCTGCAAGCTCGCCCCGTCAGATCAGATTAGCAGTAAAACACACGATGTCATTTAATCACAATTAATTAAAGGCGAAGAAAAAGCAATCACGGCGTTGGCAAATTGGCCCTTGTAGGTTAATGACAGCAGTGATGTAGTCCCTAAGGTGTTTGTAACGCGGGGTCCGTAATGAGCTGCGTGGCGAGGCCTTCAAAGCCGGGGCGCCGCTGCAGCCCAGCGGGGGTCCCGGGCCAGCGAGCACGACTCGAAGGGCGCTTTAATTGTCTCCATACTCACCCAGCGCCTGGTACAGTTCTGTCATCTTTGGATGGTCCCAGCACGTCGTCTGGGCTTGATGGCTGAAGGCAGGAGAGAAATGAAAAAAAAAAAAAAAAGCAGAATAAGAAACAAAAGGGCTCAAGATACCCGGAGCGGCTGGCGCAGAGCGGAGGTGCACGTTTTTAAGGCCAGAGAGATCAAGGGGAGAAAAATGGAGAACAAATGAGCCGAGGGAGCAGACACACGCAGGTGTGGGAGACGGTGGAGAAGGAGAGATCAGAGGATGGCGAGAGAAAAGAATAGGAGAAAAATGAGAGGGCACCACGGGACAACCGCTGTTTACAAGAGATCTCGAGCCTATAAAGTGCAGAATTGTACGCCAAACATGATAAAGGATTTGGGTTCAGGCTCCAGAGCTCCGACCAACTTCACTCAACACGCACACACACATACAGCTCCTACCCCAACGCAGTCTCATAGAAAAAAAACAAGCCATGACCACATTGGTCCAAAGTGTACAATTTTCTCTCTTCAAAAAGTTTTCCCTCTCTGTTCTTTGCCTATGGTCACATCAAGTTTCTTTCTCAAGTTTCATGACATGAAAACAAAAAACATGGTGGACATTTCTCTCATTTTTTGTGGTGATCAAAACTACACCTTTGTCTCACTTTTTACATGGCTGTTAACATGATAGCCTGTAGTTCTCCTATGATCTCAGGTCTCCAGCTGCTCTGGACACTCAAGACTGATCTGAGACACCATGCAGGGATGAGGCGAGAATTTGATCCATCCGATGGAGCTAAACCATTGGATGGTTGGCAGGGATGGAGAGTCCAAAGCAACCACTCTAGAGTACAAGTTTCTCACAGTAGGTGGGTTTACATGAATACACCCTCATTCCAATTGAATGAATTCTAGAAGAGTCTTTTGAGTTAGGTGTTTACATGTGATATGTTTACATGCGTGACACATCTGTTGGAATAGACAAGTAGCCCGTCTACTGAGAGTAAAAAGTAAAAAGACACTCTCTTTCTATTTGTCTGTCTGTCTCAGTGTGGTAAAGCTGGTAAACCTTAAGTGATAGTGAAAGTAAAATACATAAAAACTTCCAAAATCTTCTCATAATTTAATTTGGTTTAAAAGAAGCTTTCTCCACCTCATTGAAACCAGATTCATTTTCTTTCCGTTTGAGAGGGATTCAGATTGAGGTATTTACATAGGCACCTCAGTATCTTAAATGGAGTATCGTTATTCAGGTTGGGCTGAACTAAATTTAACCTGGAATACCAGGGTCTGTGTAAATCTACCTACCTTAATGAGAACACAAAGCAGAATAACGTAAAATGGCTACATTTTCTACTGTTGCTAGGGTGGTTGCCAAGGACTATCCCTCCCCGTTAAACCGGTTCAAACCGGGTCAGTGTCCATAGCAACCGCCCTAGCGACAGCACAAAAGCGTAGTAGGTTCAAATTATTCTGGCCCGATCTGATTCTGATCAGAAAAACCTTCACAACAAGCAAGTCAGTGTTTATGTACATTCACTGGGCAATTATTACGATAATAGAATATGTAGTTATTGTTAAGAATGTAATTCAAATGCATTTTTATACAAAAACTACCTAAAAATATACATTTTTCCACTAAAGATGTCCACCATGTTTTTTGATCTTGTGACTTGGTTCCAGAACCATGGGAAAAAAACTGAAAAAATAGGAAGGGTACCAGGCATACAAATTAAAAGACAAAATTGTACACCTTCTGTGCTTTGGACCAGTGTAGCCAAGATGTTTTTCTATACAGTAAGACTGGGTTTCCTGCCTAGCTCCATGAGCACTTTCAGGGGGGAAAAAATCCAATAAAAAAGGATGAGCATGGAAAAATAAATGAGAAATCCCGAAGCAGGAAGTCTGCCAGGCGCCTTTTGGAGCAGCACTCATCGTTTTACAGGTGCTGGCCTCTGTTGATTGGTACTCAATGAAGTGCTTCTCAGATACTACTCCCACTCTGAGTGGTGCAGTAATATCAGTCATAAAGAACTGACCAGCGAGCTGAAACAGGGAGCACAGGGTTCTGTAGCAAATGATTAAGAAAATAAAAAGTCACAGTCTGCAGGAAAACAAACCGGGTGTGCTCCTCATGGCTAAAACCAGCGGCACTGAAGGTGAAAAGCTATTGATGAGGTAAATAGTTAAACAGATGGGTGCTCAGGCAAATAGAGCTCTCCGTAGCTCAATAGTGTTTAGTATCTATCTGCTTTCTAACGGTAACTGTCTACACGTGTTTGAGGAATGGAGAGACCTTTGAAAATGTCTGGTGCATTGTGCTTAAAGCGAGAACGGAGAAGGGCAATGCTGATGAAATACTTGAATCTGCTCATCTGAATGACAGTAACTCAAAATGACACGGACAAGCGAGTTTCCCCAATCGTCAAGGTCATCGGGAGGAAAACAGTCCAAGGTCGTGCCTTAAAACAATTCATTCATTTTGCATGATGGACTAGATGGTGTTTCACTAGGGCAAATTGTGGAGAACTACAACTGAGATCTGTGCTGGACTTTTGCAGTGACCGTGTTGCTTTTACAGTTTTTTACAAAATAAAAGTGCTTTTTCAAAAATTACAAGCACTTATACTTATTTTGTTTGAAGGGTGTTTTACACATGAGCCGTAATTCTTGTAAAGTCTATTGAAGTGATATCCTCACCACCAGGAGGGTGGTGGGTGCGGGGAAAAAAAAGTTTCTTTTTAACATTCAGATGTCTATACCAATTGTTTATTAAGGTATTCAGGTTTTTCACATTTCCAGGGCTAATGAAAATGCACCTAAAAGTATAATGTGGGAGAAATACTAGATGGAAGAGTGATGGATGTGTGTTTCTGGAGGCTTCACTTTCTGTTTGGTTTGTCTCCTGCCATTTATGGACAAAGGGCAAACACTTTAAACATACAGACTTTAAAATCCTTCAGTTTCCATCACCAATTTCTCATTGCAGTGTTTAGATTTTGCACAATTCTAGGGGCAACAGATATAAAAAAAAGCAAAGCAAAGTGCTATTATTACATGATCCAGCTCTGATTCTATAATCTGCATAACCTTGACCTAATGTGCCTGTGAACTATCTTTCAATACCACCTTTGCAGAGGTAGATTGTAAAGGTAGTGGACTGGAGCTTAGACTGGCGACTTCATACGACTGCAACTATAACAAACGCAGCATCATTCAAAGCTCTAAACAGTTGAATTCAGTGCTGTAAGATGAAGGCTGAATGGTCTTTCACACTTTTGTGTAAAATGTTCAAGAACGCTGCTAAGCTTTAAGCTGGAGGTTCTGTTAGGTATTGTATCAATGATTGATTTGTGGCCAAACAGAGAAATGAATAACATTAATGGTTGAATAGTGATGTTAAAAAACATAATTCATCCTAAAGCCTCTTCCAGATAAGGAGATAACTCCACAGAAATAGTGCTTCCAACTTCAGTCAGTGGAGATGAATGACGCAGATGAAATAAATGTGAATCAAATTTTGGTTTTAGAAGGAAAATCAATGAGCTGTCTCCACAATAACACTCCCTGACCCCGGAGTTGCACTTACTTGATGTAGTAGGGCACTTTGTTGGGGGAGATGGCTCTCTCCCATGGTATCTGCACCGAACCTGCACACACAGACACACAGAAATCATTTCTCAGAATAGGCATGTCATGCGTGAAAAGCCATTGTGTGCCACGTCCCTGACAGCGTGTCCGGACAGACCTCCTCGTAACAAGAACTGCTCGGGTGAACAACGGGTGCAGCAGAGCCAAAGAGACAAGTCTATTGTGTGCGCTTTCCACAGAGTGTTGGTTTATTTGGCACGGACCCGTACAATACGGGAGGTGGAGGAGTGTGTGAGAGCCGGCGACTGCGGCGCTTTAACCAGCCTCCAAACTGAACCACAGGGGGCTCAACAAAGGATCAAACCGGACAGAAGCAGCGAGAGGCGACAATATGCACCAGCACACTGATACAGAGGGACACGCACACACACGCACACACACACACTGGGATACAGCACATGTCAGCAGTGTGAAGTATTCAGATTCTCTTTTTGTGTAATTGCATGGATGACTTGCAGTTCCTATCAGAAAAAATATAATAAGAACAAAGCATAATAAGAATGTCCCCTCAGACTGTCACAACAGGGTAGCATCTGTGGAGATGGTTCTCAGTGTTTGCATACAGTTCAGTAGTTTGTCAAACAAGAAACCTGCGGTTATCTTTAGAAATGTCTTGTCTTCTGTGACATTATACCATTTCCATATATGCTGTTTTGATCTGAAAGGTAAGCACAGCTGTCAGAGAAAACATCTCACGACATAAAGAGAGGGAAAACAGAAGTAGGGAATGATATTGTGCATAATAGGCACCCTGTGCTCTATCACACACACAATGAACTACAGGCATGCGGCGGCATTAGAAAGCCACAGAGACACAAACGCAGACGTTCCTGCAGGGTAGCAGTGGGCTGAGCTGGCAGCGGAGTGGAGCTACATAAGCCCCAGTGTGGCGTCTCTGAGCCAGCGTGACGGCAGTAAAAACTGGATGGGGTTGGTGAGGACACCAAAGACACACGAGAGCACGCGGCCATGCTCAGACATGCTCGCTCAGAGAAGCCCGGGCAACACACAGCTTTTCCATTCCTTCATCAGCTTAAAGTAGGCAAAGTAAATCACATCTCTCAGCCTCCCCTCAGCTGCTCGGCTGCAGTCTTTGAAGAGCAGCAGGTGAAAGAAGAGACAGAATTCGCGAATATATGAGCATGTGTGTGTGTGGGTGAGTGGGTATGTGTGTCTGTGTGCGCATAAATGAGAGCGATGACTGTTGTGATGAGCATCGCTGGGGATGCTTATCACTACAGTGTGCTGGAACTAATGAAGACAGACGAACAAAGCGTGCCAGCTCCACCTCTAACCCACATACACACACACAGAGCTCACCACAGGAAAGACTGTAAGGCACAAACACACACACACACACACACACACACACACACACACACACACACACACATTGCACATACAGGACGGGGCCTTAGCACGGCACAGCACAGATGGGTGTGACGTGAGGTAACAACTTCAAAAAGTAGAGGAAAGACTCTTACTGGAGAGGAAGTGCTGCGAGCCGGGGCCAAAGTCTCTATGTGCGTCCTGGAGCTGCTTCAGCCGCTCCTCTATCGAACCCTGAGGACACACACACACACACACACACAGATACACACACACGCAGAGTTAAATCAAAGGGAATCTTGCTGTTCATCCCTCTCCACCACAAATCCTCAAAATAGCACACGCCAACCACCTGCTTCTCCTCCATTAGTTAACTGTGGAATATAAATGATGTCTTTTTCCTCTGCTGCCCGTCTTGAAGGACTTTGAAAGCCTTTGAAGAGCTGCAGGTAGGAAATGAAGACAGAGATTACAAAATAATATATTTTGTTGAAACCAGGACAACGGCTCCCGGTTTGCTGTAAGTGTGTGAATGTGTGTGTGTGTGTGTGTGTGTGTTGTGAGGGGGGGTGAGCTGACAGGAGAAGATGAAGTGAGAGAGAGTTTTGCAAAGCCTCGCGTGTCTCCAATAACCATGGAGACAGCGTCGACCAAATTAAGTTCGCTGGTGCCTTTGTGAGAGCGCTTCACGTCAGGTATGTTTCCCACCAAATGGGATTTAGTCTGACTAATCCCGGTTTACTTGAAACGCATTGGATTTGGCACGTGAATCATTGTCAGCTGGATGTTTGAAAGGCGTCATCAAACAATGGGAGGTAAATCCACTCAGGGCGCGGTGGAGGAAGGGATAGCGGGATGAGGGAGAGACGGCAGCTTTCAGACTTCAAAGAGAAGCACGCGCAACCAATGTGCAAAAGTTAGATGTATTGGGTTAGCGCGCGCACGTCATCGCTCCCTGGCCAGAAACATAAAACAATACAATCTGTGCCTGTGATTTAAAAAAATACAGGTTGGACATAATACAGAGCGCTGTCAGTGTGCCGTGGAGATGCGACTGCCAACTGTGCGGTGTTTCACAATCTATTTGTTGTACAGGCAATTTGAGCCGCAATAAGGAAGACAAATGACTAAATTATCCGTGATCGACAAATATTAGCAAAGCAAATTTGGAAATACATTTTCTCTGGCGTCGGAGCAGCCAAAACCAACACGGCACAGGATGTCGCTGGGATTTAGCATTTATCATTTTAATTAAGAGAGGAATTGGACACGGAGGGAAGGGGGGGGGGGCAGACAAAAGAAAAAGGTTTCTTCATTCTGCTCGCTTTCACAAAGAAAGATAGCGAGACGCCAGGTCAATGCATCTTATTGCTATTGAAATTAATGAACGTGAATACGCAGAGATGGCGGGAGAAAGAGGGCTTTAAAGAAGGTTCAGATACAAAGACGGCGATTTTCTCTCCTTATAAAGACATTTCCGACACATGTATCTTCCCTGCCTGTCAAATGACATCACAGAACGCCAGGGAACAATGCCGGTTCTGGAGATGACGATCAGATGGTGACTATGGATACTAAAAGCTTTTTTTACCCGTGACGATCACCAGGGGGGATTCAAGGCTTTCACCTGCCTCCTGAATAAAAGACGTCAGGACACCATAGCGACTGGAGCACGCGGTGCATGAAAGATTTAGCTGAAATTGTTCCGTTAAAGAACTTTTTCACAAAGTGTATTTTAACCTCGAACTCGCAGGGAAAGCAATGGAGAGCACAGTAACAAAGGTCTTCAAAAAGAGGACGTCTGACACGCTCACACTTCTCTGAATGCTTTTCAAAAACGCTTTTAAAAACACGCTGAGCATCTTGACCTCAACCACAAAAAATACATTTTAATTTAAGAGGCGAGGAGATGAGCTCTGGATGTGCACAGAAATAAGACTGGCAGAGGTGCCAGCTCATCCCACGTAATGAGGCAAACAGTCAGCACAGTCAGTGCAGATGCATCTGTAGAACGTGAAGTGCCTCAGTGGTTTTTAGGTACTTGAACATGGTCAAAAAAAAAGGATCCTAAAAATGGATCAACGCTGCCTGAAATAATTGAGAACCCCACACAGGAGGAGGCTTTGTCTGACACCTCACGAAGCAAATATTCTGCTTCGGCTCTTCCGTGTTCCCAGTATACCAAGAACTGTGATGTTTTCAAAACCTCACCCTTGTTTTGTTGTTGTCGAGGACTTTTAGGAGCTGATTCATCACCACATACAGTTTATTTACATTTCCTGCAGTTTCCCCCCCTGTGAGTTGCAAATCTGAGCTCTGCCTGCAGACAGTGAAGCCCCACATACACACACACACACACACACACACACACACACACACACACACACACATACACACACACACACACACACACACACACACATACACACACACACATACACACACTGCAGCAGCACTTTGATCAGGTTTACACCATGTTCAGCATCTCTGTGTTTCCCTAATTCATCCTGAAGAGATCTAACCAACGTTTGAAGGAGAGAGACATGAATCTTAACCTGATGAAGGCGACTCCATAACTTGTCATCGTCTCTGAAGTGAACTGGTCATGTGACCCATGTCCGCTTGCGTGTAAATGTGGATAAAAAGTTTATGTCACACGTTTGTGACGAACTCTTATCGAAACATCTGATAAAAACAACCCAAGAGAGTGTAACAATGTTTTTATGGTACGGATATGTTTTTATTGAAGGTGTTTCCAGCACCAGTTTGTTATTGTGATATTCAGGTTTTGCACATTTCTAGGGGTGATGGAAAAGTACCTACTATTAGTCTGGTTCTTTCATGTAAGATGTCTGGTGTTAGACAGCGTCCTATGGTGGGAAAATGCAAAAAAACATGTTTTTCTGTTTTTTCTCTTAAACTTCTAGGAGTTTCCATCACCAGTCTTTAGTTATTTTGGGTTTTGTGCATTCCTTGGGTTAATGGAAATGCACCTTGTGTGGGAGATGAATTTCACATCAATCCCACTAATGCTTGTTGAGATATGTCAGATAGGGCTTTCAAAGTCCTTCAAGATGAGCTATGGCAGTGCCTCGCAAAATATTCCAACCTGCACCAGAGATGAGGAGGAGACGATTCTGCATGAATATTAAAAACGAGTCTCTCTAGCTTTGATTAATTGCTGCAAACTGTCTGATAGGTTTCACCTGAAGAGCAAAGGTTTCACCCCGAAGCCGTCGTTGAGTCAGAGCAAAAAAAAACAAAACCAACCACCGACTCAGAGCCCGTCCATCCCGATCAGTTCTTTTCTTTCCTGTTTCTTCACGTCAGAGCCTTAAACTCACAAACCGTCCCCGGGTTACATCAAGGCCACGCCGGCAACATGAAAGCCGTAATGAGTCTGCGAGACAGACAGAGCGCAAAGTGGATAGTGGAAATTAATTTCTGAGAATTGTCAAAAGGACGTTAAAATCATCTTTGGTGGAGAGAGAGAGAGGAGGAGGAGGAGGAGGAGGAGGAGGAGGAGCAGGAGGAGGAGGAGGAGGAGAGGCTGGAGCAGCAATTACCCCGTCCTGCTGCTGCCACCAGCGACAGGCTGGGGCGCGGCTCCTCTGAAGGTTATCTAATGGGAACAGGACGTTCTCACACGAGGTGTTAGGGGCTTCTTCTCTTTTGTTGTGCTTCTAGGAGCAGAAGATGCCCGAGGAGCATCCAGCATCCAGCGTCCAGCCCACACTGGAACGTAACAGCGATGTCTCACTGTATAATGCATCCATACATTCAGCTCCGTGTCAAGGGGAGAGTCAGGTCCGGTTCAGTGAGTCCGAGGCACTTTATCCTTGAAATTTTTAATGGGTTTTAAGAGTAAGTGCCGCCGATTCATCGCCTCCTCGTGAATGGGCACTGCTGTCAGCGCCGCTTCTCTTCTGGAGGATTCCTCTCCTTTACTCACAGCTCGCGATGCATAGAAACGTCTGATCTGCGTAAACTCAGCATTTCATCAAACATTTGGACGGGCTGGGTGCAGGAAAACAACAGCTGCTGGATGCCAGGTCCACGCAGAGCTCTGTGTGTCGGAGCTGTTAACGTAAAGCTGCAGCTGCTGTACAGTAAACAGCTTCCTGTCACCGGCTGCAGCTTTCTGTTGTGCTCAACAAACACTGGTGTTTGCTCTCACAGATGCTACTAAAACAGGCATGTCTAAACCACTGGATCTGAGGAAAAAAGTACTAAAAAGAAGCAAAATGATCTGCAGTTTTCTTGATTTAAGATTGTGAGGTTGAACAAATTAGCTCCAACTGTCAAAGAAAGAAAAGTTGACTTCCATTTGGCTGTTTTCGGTCTCCAGAAAAAAAAAATTGCATCCATTAGCTGTATTTCCCCACAAATACTTTAACGAGTTTTAAGGAAAATCCTCCCCATGATACTGCAGAAAGAGCGAGAGAAAGAGAGATAGATGGAGAGAGGGAGTGGCCGCCTGTTGCAGCAGCTCCTGTGTGTAATTGCTTGCATTAGTTTTATTTATGAGTGTATATGTTGGGTTATCACTCACCACGGTCCCCAAACACTCTCTCTACGACAGTTTCCCCCTCACGGGATTAATAAAGCATATTTATCTATCCATCTACCCATTGATCATCCATCTAAATCTGTTTTTCCTGTCCAAACCGTAAGTGGCTCTAGATCACGGTTGAGCCACAATGGTGCAGTTAAGCTCTAAATATTTCTGGAAGCCATATTTTATTTGTTTATTTATTTATTTTTTGGGCCCCTCTGCAGCCTCATACGTGCAGTGCCACAGTTGCTTTATTAAGATTTTTTCCTCCATCCTGAGGTTTTAATAGCAGCTTTGCTAAACTAAACCGGGCTGTTGATTCCAGCTGGTTTGAAGCATTATTGTCCTTGACACTGAATCAGAAGCTTGTTCATTACAGATTCTATTTTCTCTCTCTCTCCGTCCTGTGTTTAAACTGCTCAGAGGCGCCTCTCTCTCTCTCTCTCTCTCTAACGTGTCACTGCGGTTGAACCACTGCACGACGTTTTGTTCTCCTTCGTACTAAACATCGAGTTTCTAGCAGCGAGTAACGAGAAAGGCTGTTCAAAGCCACAGACGAGTTCCCCCCGAGTCCAAATGAAGCTTTTATGCCAGGTAATAGTGAAATCTCTGTTCGGACACACTTACAGTCGCTCAGATTAACCTCTCTGAACTTCTCCTCAATGGCACTGGCTTGTGTTGATGTATTATTCACTATCCTCTCATTCATTCATGTCCATTCACTGTGGTGTGCTGAACAACGAGCTTCAGTCTATTGAATCTGACAACAAATAAATGGAAATAGTCACAATACTGGCTGCTAGAAAGGGGCGTACAGGTGGTCTGGGTCCAGCTTGAGGTAATTATTAATATAATCATCTACTCTCTCGTATATTTATGAGAAGAAGAGCTTAAAACTGGAGAACTAGAAACTAGAGAGAAAAAGGATTCATGTTTGTTTGTTTGATTGTTTGCGCTACACTTCAGGGACGTTTCAAGCCTTTATTCAACAGCTGACAGAAGAGGAGACGCCAGAAGATGAGGAGCGGGGCGTAATAGGGAAAAAGCAGTAGGTGGTAGGTCAATCATATTCATCACATTTTATCATTATTTGTCAATTTAAGTGCTTACCCTGCTACTACTATCTATCACCATTCATGCGTTATGTGGGTGTGTTTACATGTGTTTTTTTGTGTTGCTTTTACTATGTAGAGCACTTTGTGCCACAGTTTGTTTTGTGTGAAAGCTGCTTTATAAATAAAATCCGATTGACTGATTGATCTTGAGGTTACACAGAGCTCAGGCTGTCTCTCTCAGGCTGACACTGTAGGAACCTCTTCGTTCGGTGCTTTTAACGATCCCTGCGAGTGCCTGGCTGCCCTCCATCTGCTAACATTTTGCGGCCGGCCCCCTCTTACTGCATGTTATCACAATTTATAATCACACGCCCCCTGGAACGACGTCCCGATAACTTTCACAAGCTCTAAAACAGACAAAGAGACATAAAGCTGCAGTAGGGGAAAAAAAAAACCTGACATAAAACCCAGCCCGCCTCCATTAGGACAAACATTACACGTGGAACCACTCTCCAACGCTGCTAATGCTGCGGCCGCTGACAATGTCAGGGAGGCGAGGCGGACCCGGCGCTGAACTCTACCTGAAGCACTTTCCATCTGCTGTTGAGGTGCTCCAGGGCCCGGGCGTTCTCCATCGACAAGTGGACGTCTGAGATGGCCAGCTGGTGGGCCAGGTCGTTGATGTGCTTCATGCCCTCCTTCACCTGCGTCAGCTCCTCCTTAAACAACTAGAGAGAGAGAGAGAGAGAGAGAGAGAGAGAGAGAGAGAGAGAGAGAGATGGACGTATCACTGCCTGACATCCCAGACATATTACACTGAGAGGGATATCAGACTCAGACTTGCATCCAGCCCTGGCCGAGCTCCACTCAAATTAAATAATGATTTAAGAAAAAATAAAAAATAAAAAAATCATTTGAACTGCGATCCAGGATTACTGTCAGCCCCGCTTTAGAAACTATTGGGCAGCGGCCATTTCAACGAAGGGAGAGAATGTGTAATGATACTGGAACGGCACCAGCATCTGCTCATAGTAGATTCTGCACATGAACAATGAAAGAAACTGAAGGATTTATAGAGCAAAAATAAGAGCGTGGAAGTGAGGATGCTCTACAACAATAGTGGAGTGTGTGGGCAGCTCTATGTGTGTGTGTGTGTGTGTGTGTGTGTGTGTGTGTGTGTGTGTGTGTGTGTGACGGTCTGCTTCCTAATTCTGATCCACTGTGGGGTGTTTGTCATAAAGTTTTGTTATTCTGTTTTTATTTTCTCTGGCAAACTTTATGTAGATTTAAACACACACACAAAAAAACAGAAACACGAGTTGACATGGTTTTCTGATACGTACGTGTGTGTGCGTGTGTGTGTTTTACGATGTCCTTGTTTGACTCGATGCGAATAAAAGATTAGAGGTGAAAGGTCCGATGCATTATTTAGAACCAGCGTCTCTGCAAAACTCAGGCCCAAGGACGGGCTGCAGTCACGTGGAAAAAATAAATCCAGAGCAATAAAAATAACGTCGGTTATTTAAAAAAAGAAACTCCGGAGAGGCTCAAATCAAATCACTTCTGCTCTGGCTGTATCCTGAGCAGTTTGTGAGACGCTCCTCTAACGGCAGCAGATGAAATCCTGACGAGCCTGAACTCTCCAACTGTGTTCAGACAGCTGCAGGAGAGACGAGCGGAGGAACAACGCCTCGGCCTTCCACAGACACTTCACTGTGCTGCACTGGAACAATGGATTAGTCAAACTGAGGAGAAACATCTGCTCTCTGATTACAACAAACAATATAGTCAGATAGCTGTATCAGATGTGTTATAACGTAATAAGATGAAATTAACACGTTGCAGTGCGAGAATATCTTCATGTTATAACGTGAAATTCGAACATTTCAAGATAATATTTTTCACGTTATTTCGAGATAATGATACTTATTACGAAGTAATAATGTGATATTAATCATGTTATACAACATGAAACAATGCCATTATTCCGACATTATTTCAAGATAATCATGTTTTCATGTTATAACATAAAATTATCCAGTTGATCGGGAATCTGCTTGATCCAGGATCGATCAGGAATGACGCTACCTCAAGGTGGCCTGGCTCGTTATTTCTTCAGTGAAAATCCTTCTTGGAGTACATATACTGATGAATACTATATACAGTTCAATAACTGTACTATCTCACCATATGTCAAACAAATGTAATGTAGAATTTAACTGAACTGAACCCTCGAACATGAAGGAAGGCTGTTATCTTAAAATAACATGAAACCTGATTTTCAAGTTGTTTCAAGACGTGATGTTTTCACATTATACAGCAAGAAAGACCTTGAATAATGCATCGGACCTTCTACCTCTCATCTTTTATTCCCATCAAGTTAAAGAAGGGCATCAATCCAACGTGAAACATGCGCATACATACCAGAAAACCATGTTCTATCACCCTTATTTCTGTATTTATTCTCTGTCTGTTATAATTTCACTTTATAATGTGGAAAAAGAGACTGGTATAACAAGTATTTATTCTATTTAATTTCATTATTTTTGTTTGAGTGGCTGCATAGATGTTTCCGTAACAACACACGTAACATATTTGTTAAACAGACCTTGAAAAGTTGTTTTACCACATTATATCACAGCGAGAATAATGAATTAATTCGGCCATTTCCAGTCACATCGAGTGACATCGAGCATCAAGAGATCCTAAAAACATGCCTCGGATGCAGCTCCATACATCTGTGAGTATACTAGCATGCATAACGCAGATTAAGCGTACGATGGAATCCTATTTGCATGCATCCCTGTGTCTGCTGCTGTGTGTGTGTGTGTGTATGTGTGTGTGTGTGTGTGTGTGAGTGTGAATGAGATGGTGTGTGCAGACGCGGCCGGCTGTCAGGCCTGCCCTGCGGAGCCAGCCCAACATGTGCTGTCTGTGACAGGAGTCCAAACAGTGACGTGATGATTGTGAAGTGCCCTCGCCTCCTAATGAACGCCGCCGCGCAATCACGGCCGGCCGCCGCACTCCGCCGCTCCGTAATGACTCAACCGATGACCTGTCATTTGTTTAACAACATCCACCCAGGCGTGGATCGCAACCCCCCCCCCCCACCCCCCCACCCCCACCGCCCCCCGTCTCCGGGGTGTCGGTTTGAAGAGCGACGTCCTTGTCATCGTCTGTCACATCACAGCTTCCTGCGACAGGGATGCCACCAAAACAAAAGTGCACGTAGCACACACACACACACACACACACACACACACACACACACACACACACACACACACACGCACACACATCTGGCAGTGTGTTTTTGGGATAAAATAATATGAATAAAAAAAGAAAACAGCATGTTTTTTGATGTTTGTTTACGGAATGTCACGTCGAGGTGCTTTTTCCAGGGTTAGCCCGAGGCAGGTATCTCAGTGGAGACAATTAAGTCACTCCACAGGTAAAAACATTTCTAATCTGGGATTCCTGATAACGCGTGTGCGTGCGTGTGTGGCGCAGGAGATAAAGACGGAGCAGCGTGCTGGTGTCTTCTACCTTGGTGGCGTCTATGTGGTCCTGCAGGGAGTCGATGAAGAGGTCTCCCACCGGCTCCCAGGCGTCCCTCACTCCCTCCGCCTGCTCCAGGGCCACAGCCAGCTCCTCCATCGCTGCCTGGATCTGCAGGAGGCGCTCCAGGGTCCGCTCCATGTGTCTGCCAGGGGGAGGGAGGGAGGGAGTTAGATAGATAGATAGATAGATAGATAGATAGATAGATAGATAGATAGATAGATAGATAGATAGATAGATAGATAGATAGATAGATAGATAGATAGATAGATAGATAGATAGATAGATAGATAGATAGATAGATAGATAGATAGATAGATAGATAGATAGATAGATAGATAGATAGATAGATAGATAGATAGATAGATAGATAGATAGATAGATAGACATAGACAGAGTGGATGGATGCATGGATAGGAAGGCGGAATGATAGATTGATGGATGGAGTGATAGCTGGAATGGTAAATGGATGGATGGTTGGGCGTGTGTGTGATAGAGGTGATATGGATGTGATGTATGGATGTACTGTATATAGATGTGATAGGAGTGATAGATGGATGGTGGATGGAGTGAGGAATGGATGGACGGGAGGGTGTATAGACAGACAGGCAGATTGATGACTGAGTGACGGATGGATGGATGGATGGATCGGTAAATCGACGGCTGGATTGGGGAGGGATGGATAGGTGGGTCTACAGACAGACAGACAGACAGACAGATAGACAGATAGACAGATAGATAGATAGATAGATAGATAGATAGATAGATAGATAGATAGATAGATAGATAGATAGATAGATAGATAGATAGATAGATAGATAGATAGATAGATAGATAGATAGATAGATAGATAGATAGATAGATAGACAGACAGACAGACAGATAGATAGATAGATAGATAGATAGATAGATAGATAGATAGATAGATAGATAGATAGATAGATAGATAGATAGATAGATAGATAGATAGATAGATAGATAGATAGATAGATAGACAGGCAGACAGCCAGCCATGGTACTAATGTGAGCCCCCCCCCCACCCACCCAGCCTGTCAGAGCACCCAGTCTGACATCACTGACTCAGACGTGGACTCATTCCAGTCCACATTACTTTAAAGCCGCGGTTTCGCGACATTAACACTTTTCTATTGTTCGGCATTTTCAATTATCTCTAAAGTTGATGAATGTGTTTGCCACAGGTTTGAAACTAGGTTATGGTAATTGTGTTATGTATCTCTGCATGGCTCAGCAGACACAGTGAGGGGAGAAATAACACTCAACTTTACGGCTCTAAAAGGTTCAGGCAAATTGCTGTTGGATAGTAAAAGTGTTTTTTTTCCTTTTTTTTATTTCAACAACCACGCGTCCGTTTTTCCATCACATATCACTTACCCTCTGGCTCCGCTCAGATTCACTACCGCTTCAGCCTGATCCTGGTACAAAAAAATTGCCACTTACTAAGTAATTTGTAATTTGAGGGATTTTTTAAAAAATGTTTTGTCCTATTAACTGAATCCATTCCGTTTTAAAAAATGTAGAAATGCATGGTGCACTTCCTCAACCTCAACAATGAACATTTTCTACATTCTTAGTGCAACTGGATACTCTTGTATCATCAATGCAACACTTTGGCATTATCAGTGATTGTTATCCAACATTATACTTGTGAATGGAGAGCAAAGCAACGCAAACTTCCACTCTGCTTAATCGTGGAAAAAAACACTGTCTGTCCTTGTACATGTCCAAAAAGCTATAAAAACAAATGATTTTTCATCTTTCGATGACTTAATTTCTTAAAAATGTGCATCAGTCATATCCCACATTTCAGTCTGTGAATAGCATCCTCTCCTCACTTTCCCCTCTTCTTACAGCATATATCACCCAATAAAACTAACTGATCTGACCAAAACAAAAGAAACAAACATAATCAGCCTAAAACAGCCAGTTTTCCACTCCTTGTCAGTCATTTATATTCTGACTCACTGCAGCCTTAAATCCGAGTCTTTTAGCATTTTAAGTGGCACAATTAACCTGACCACCTCGATGACCTGTGTGGGTTTTCTCTAACAGTCAAAAAACATGCAGATTTACATCGATTAGAGACTGCCCCCAGGTGTGTGTGTGTGTGTGTGTGTGTGTGTGTGTGTGTGTGTGTGTGTGTGTGTGTGTGTGTGTGTGTGTGCTGTGATGGACGGGTGACTTGTCCCCTGTCTTTGCCCTACAGTAAACGCACTAGACATTAGGTACAAAGTGGGTGTGACAATGGATGGTCGATCATTTCGATTCTAATCTATTCAGCTTTAATCTGTTTATAATTGAACTCATACAAGGTGTTCACAGTCACATCTGAACAGACCTCTGACCTTGACAAACCTGCATCCTCTTGATTTATTATTATTATTTTTATTACTAGAATTTTAGAGATTTTTCCTGGAATCCAACTCCAAGCAAAGGCCAAATAAAACATGAAAAAAATGAAGAAACCCAAACAGGTTTTGCGATTTCTTTGCAGTTTGAAAACATAAAATTTCCACTTGCTTGCGTTTCACCTCAGAAATGTCCCAGGGTACACAGAGAAAGTTATCTCTGCAGCTGGAGGAAGAGGAGGTCTAGTTCACTTGTTTACAGCTGTGGGGTCAGGGGGTCACAAGATGGACCTGAGATTGTTTGGGTCGGAAAAAAATGGACAGAGGAAGGAAAAAACAAAAAGTTTGGCTTCCTGAATGTTGTGTTTGAACTTTTCTCTGATCTTTGACTTTCATCTTTTGGTCAAAATCAATTATTCAAACCAGTCCAAGTTCAGAGGTGAACTCCGAGCATCTTTAACAACGCGGTCTGTTTTATATCGATTGTGGAGCAGAAAGATCAGGGCTGCAGATGCCGTGGAGCAGAAAGTGTCGTATTTTACCAGTGAAAGTGTGAGACGGCCCAGAGATAACGGGAGGTGTGGAGCGAGGGATGGACGGAGAGACGGAGGAGAGCCTCTGACCTGTGTCGGTCCACGCAGCGCGCCGTCAGCTTCTCCCACAGGTCGCTGGCCACGTTCGCCTGCTTCCACACCGAGCGGCTCACGTTCAGGATCCGCCGCCGTGGAGACACCTCTGCAGGGGTCAGAGGTCAGACAGGTCAGAGACAGATAGGAGGAGGACGGAAAGAACAAAATGAGGAGAAGAGAGGAGAAGAGAGGAGCAGAGAGGAGCAGAGAGGACTGGTGGTAAATAACAGACTTATCACTTAGACTGGATGGATGGATGGATGGATGGATGGATGGATGGATGGATGGATGGATGGATGGATGGATGGATGGATGGATGGATGGATGGATAGATAGATAGATAGATAGATAGATAGATAGATAGATAGATAGATAGATAGATAGATAGATAGATAGATAGATAGATAGATAGATAGATAGATAGATAGATAGATAGATAGATAGATAGATAGATAGATAGATAGATAGATAGATAGATAGATAGACATAGACAGAGTGGATGGATGCATGGATGATGGAAGGATGGAATGATGGATGTATGGATGGAGTGATGAATAGATGGAGTGATGGATGGAGTGATGAATAGATGGAGTGATGGATGGAGTGATACATGATAGATGAAATGATATATGGACGTATGGATGAAGCGATGGATGGATGAAGCGATAGATAGATAGATCGCATAGATCAATAGCATCTCCTAATACTAGACCCAATATTAGGCCAGTTATATTACATTATTGGCCTAATATTACATGGTATTTATCTATTGGGTCTTATCTAGAATTGTGTTTAAAATGTTTAAAACGATCATTACAACATTTTGCGTTGCTACACCCTCCTTTTTCTGCAGAGCAACTTTACCAACTAGGAAGAAAAGTTAGAAGCACAGAAACCAGTGCAGCGTCCCCCAGGTGAGCGTCCCGGGTCCGGAGCCAGACTTTAGGAGCAGCTTAGCAGGAGTTGTTGCAGGAGAAGCCGAGCGTGCTGTATTATTGATCTGAGCAGATGGTGCCGCGGAGCTGCTGAGCAGGAGCTAATTGGCCCCGACCCGGAACCGTTCCCTCAACCCAGCGTGACTTCAGAGGACAGATCACTGCTAATAACTGCTAATGGAAGAGCTCACCTGTGTGGGCCCCACTGGGGGCCCAGCCCAGCAAAAAGAGGGAGGGGGGCTACCGTGACATTTGGGCAGGCGCCACAGGTGGTTCAGAGTAGGACGGGGGGGGGAGTGCAGACCTTTTCCATCGGTCAGGGTCTCCTCTGGCTCCTGGAACGGGTGCTGAGCCAGGAAGGCCTGGGCCGACTCCAAGACCGAGTAGATGAACGGGCCCCGGGACTTCACATCCTCCATGAACGCCTGGTGGGAGACAAACAGGGAGAGGAGGAGAGGAGGAGGAGGAGGGGAGGAGGAGAGGAGGAGAGGAGGAGAGGAGGAGAGGAGGAGAGGATACACTGTAACCTGTGTTCAGAGCTGTGAGTCCCGCAGGCATCCAGACATTCAAATGAGTAGGAGGAAAAGTGAAAACTACTTTGATCTAAGTTTGATAAAGTTTATCTAATTCACTCACTGGTCTCCTCCCTCTCAAGTTTGAGGATCAGTAGGAGCAGAAATCCTGTCATGGAAGTAGAGATGTAACTACTAATGAATTGACTAATTAATTATGAATTAGTAATAATTAATAGGTCAGTTCATCAGATATTATTCAACAAATAATCCTAATATTTGTACTTGTTGCTACTGGGAATAAAAAATAAAAATAAAATAAGAAGAAGAGGAAGTAAAACAAACTCCAACTATTACTAATAACAACAATAATAATAATCCAACATTTAATAACAAACTGGTTGATGTAAGCATTTATAGATTATGATTTTTTTTGTATTTGTAATTTTGTAAAACTTCTTTGCTATCAAATTAGGATATTTTCTGGTTTTTAACATCCTCTATAACAGAAAATTGAATATCATTAAGACGAGGACATAAAAAAGTTATTGATCTCAGTCTGTGAAGGAGGCATAACAAATAAACCAAACAAGTAAGGAAGTAATCGACAGATTTATCAACTAGAAGAACAGTTGCTTGTTGCGGCCCTACAACTGAAGTCTTCTCATCATCCTCTCAACAGTTCAATTCATCTCTATTCAAAGCACCAATTCATGACTCTTAACGTTCAGAGCCTGAAACTCTGAGTATAGATAAACAGAGTCCGACAAATTCCACGAAGGAAAAAGCACTTTGTGATGGTTGTTGAACAGGCAGAAAGCTCAGCAGTAGAGTGGCCGGCCATCTGCCTCCACAACACACAGACTGAATAATTAACACGTCACTCAGAAACCAGACTGACACACAGAGAAACGGCAACACTTCCTGAACCCAATAGTTTGGAAAAGGAAAAACCCAGGGTGAAAGTTCAAGGTGCCACATTCTCTGCATGGATTCAGATATTCCAAAAGGTGTTTCCACGTTTTTACGTCATGCAAACTGAATTACGTCCATTTCATTTGCCCGCCCTGAAACGAGGACGGACAGTTTCATAAGCTGCACAGATTGTAAAGCAGTCACAAACTAGTAATTTCGGGCCGTATAAATACAGCTGACTTGCCTCCGTTTATCAGTGATTCACAACGCGTCCGCGCCGCTAACAAGAACAAACAGAAGAGTTTATGTCTGACCTCCATTATTCACATTCTGCACTGGCGTTTTCATTGGAGCAGTTCAAATGATGTACAACCCGAGACCAGCGACCACCTGAGAGGAAGTACCCGGCATATATTTCTACTCGTAGCGAGTTGACGGGTTGCACCTGAACGCACCATCGAGCAGGACAGTGGATTACGCTGACGCATGCTGCGTCTTCCAGGCTAAAGCCTGGGAAGAACGGACATCTTGGTCTCATTCAGAGGCTATAAAAGCTTAATATCACACCCTGATAATGCAAATAATGACACAAAGTACAGAAAGGCAGCTAAATAGAGAGAGTTTAGCACTCTAGCCTTTTGTTTTCTTTACTCTAGGCTTCGTTTACATCCTGGTTTTGCACCTCATCTATCACTATTATCATATGTTAAGTGGATCATTTATTCCCTCCACATTGTGCACGTTGTACATTTGCACTTTATTGATGTTTTATTTTCCCTTTTCTTCATTACGCGCTGATTGTTTTCCCACGTGGGGTGAGTAAAAGGTCAGCCTCATCTGGTCTTATGTTAATTTTTACCACCCGTAATTAACTGTCATGCTACAACGGCTTCGCCTGCCACTGCAGAAAAACATGTGAAGGTTTCACATTTCTTTTTTTTACAGTTTAAGTTTTCATCCGCAAGAGTTTTGGACTCTTTCATCATTCGAAAGTTACGAAACAAGAAAAACACAAAGGAGAGTCAACACAAGACACAGGCGGACAGGCATCGATCTGGCAGCTCCACGCCTCTGTGTGTGTGTGTGTGTGTGTGTGTGTGTGTGTGTGTGTGTGTGTATGTGTGTGTGTGTGTGCTCTGGGAGCCCGCA